>JAPDSC010085026.1:0-12759 GCA_026290005.1 Latrodectus geometricus | reverse complement strand
CTTTATAAATTTCACAATGAAATGGTTGTTGCAGAGTTTAATTTCTTATTTATTGAGAAAATACAGAATGCAGTGCATTTTAAGTATTGCTCTTAAATACTCAAGCCAGGTCCTGAACGTGACGCAAATTTGCTCGCGACATTTTCACTAATGATTGCAGAAAGCCAGACTCAGCGAAAGGACTTCGGAAGAGTTTATTTTGAAATGTGACTTCAGAGAACAGCATTGTTGGAGGTATCAGTATGTAATGGCCCTTATTACCCATGATATATATTTTCATTCAAATTGCATTTGAGAGTGATTTAAATTTAAAATAAATGCTGATCTAGACGAGTACCTTAATATATGAAAAAGCGGAAGAATTGAATTGATAATTCGATTTTATTTAAAATCTGATGACAATATGGTGCTCTTATTTGAATATCTCGTATACTATTTTGGGGCTGTAATTGAATAATCATGTGAACAACTTGATGAAGTATTCCAAGTAAAGAGTCATTACTTTTAGTAGAAATCGGAAGAAAAGTATAGCTGAGAAATTTGAGTAAATAGCATCGTTTTTAATAGTGCATCTCCTAATATAGGTTTTCCAACGATACTTGGAGTAATTACCCATACAAATATATTATAAATATGCCTGGTACAGATTGAAGATTTTCTATACCAAGCATATTTTAAACTTTACCTTAATTGGGAACTAAGATTTAAAGGAAATTTCGAAAATATTAAATACAACACGAGCATTTACATATTTAATTAATCAAAAGGCCGTTTTGAATTGTTTGTTGTAAGAAATGACTCAGGCTTTTAATTCATATTACTATTATAACATGCATTGATCATTATTTTCATATTAGAGAGGATGTAGTAGAGTCTTAGCTTTCATTTCTTAATGAGCAATTAATACCATTTGTAGCAAAGTGATTCTCTGCAAACAAAACATTAATATACAATCTACGTGTATACAAACCAACTGAAATCAATTTTGAACAGCTTCACTCGAAAATCTGTTAATACTATCTTCTAAAGTGTGCTGTTAGAATAAAGCGCGGTTTTCTTTGTTCATTGATATTATATTCCTTTCTTCATTTTGTGTTATTGTATATGTACTACCTTATCTCTATCTTCAGCGAAAATTTTTAGCTTATTAATACTGGTTCCATAGAGCAGAAATTGCATTTTCAGATAGCTTTAAGTGTTCCATTACAAGAGATTGAGTTTAATAAATATTGGTAATAAAAAAATATTGGTAAAACATCATGTTCATTGTTATTAAATATTCAGTTCTCATCAATTATCAACTTATTCCTAAAGAAGAGATGCTTCAAATCACTTTTCAATCCTCATCCTGTGATTTCCTACATGACAGACAAAATTTACAAGTTCCAAACTTTTCCGCTTTAAAATTTTCTGTTTCATTTATGTTTCTAAAAATGTGTCAATTATAGGATTATTTCGCATGGAACTTAAAATATACCTTACATGCTTTGTACAGTACATATATGTGTATACATATTCATAAATTTGTGTTAATAAATGAGCAAGCACTTATGTTATTTTTAAAAAAAAAAACATTACTGACAGGATGGGAAAAAATAGAAATTTTATAAAAAACGGTACAGAAAACTTCAACTGTTGTGAACTTGTAATTCATGTAACAAAGTTTCTCTTATTTCACTTAAACCTTTTTACCTTTCCTGGTACATATCCTAAATCACTAGAGAAAGTAATTCAAAATGACAGACTTTATGCCCATTATACAAAAGTAACTAAATTTCAGTCCATCAAGTCACGTGTTCTATGCTCCCAAGAAGAAGTTAAAATTAACATTCTTTGTAAAAGACCTTCATTTACAGAATATGCATCAGCATATTTAAAACAAATGTTTGGTTAATATTTTAATAAAGTGCAGAGACTAATACAACGAAAAAATATTATCTTTGGATTCCGCTTTTAAAAAGTTGTTTTAGTGGTACTAATTAAATATTAAAACAACACTGGAAAATGGTGAAAGAGAAATAATCTATGGCTTAATTTATTGTGATTCAAATCTTGATCATTAATCTGATGAGTGTATTTTAAGATAAAAATCTAAAAAAATTGTGTTATGAAATACGGAACTTTTCCTATTTACTAACATGAGAGAGAGGGGGTGGGTGGTTAAAGTAATTTAAAAGCAACAAATTTATCATTCCTTCATTTACAGATTATCAGCAAAAGGAATTGGCTAGAGGCCAATCGAGTTTCTGAGTTGTTTCTATAACAGCAGTTGGACTAGAACTTGGAGATGCTTCATTGTATCATTTGTAGGCGTGTGGAAAAGTTCTCTTTCAATTTCCCATTTTGAATGACATTTTGCCCAGCTACATGTAAGATATAAAAGATGCTATTCCAATAATGAAAATAAACTTTTATCATTTAGGTTGCTGAGATTATTTTTAATTAAAATTTGAAGTATGCAATGTTAATTTGGTAAAAAAAAAACATATACTATTTAAAATTCATACAAAAGCATTTAGTTGATGGATTAATCAATGAAAACGTTATCAAGAAATTGTTCATCAAAATATCTCCGTATATTTAAATATTTTCAAACTTCATGTATTCTTTTCAATTATTTGATATATATATCTATATATAATGTTGAAGTAAAATAAGATTCTTGCATATAAAGAATCGTATAAAATATTATTCTCCCTAGTAACAAAAATTTCTTATTGGAACTGCTGAAAAAGATTCTTATTATTTTACACAATAAATATTCAAAAAATATTCTGTCTTTTTTAGAGCTAAATAAATTCCATTTTATTCACACTGTAAAATTATTTCTTTCTTAATAGTAATAAATTTTATATCCTGCTTTTATTTTCCGTTTATCTTATTTTTGAAATAAATGCATTATTTTTGTAGAGTAAAAAGAAATCTTTTTTATATGGTATAAAAGGAATTTTGGAGAAGAAATATGTTTGCGAAAATCAAATTATCTTTTCAAATATGAGGTAAAGAGAATAAAATTGTTTTTTGAGAAGCGTATTCTTCATAGAAATAAATAAATAATTCTTGATTTAAATCTAAAAATACATTGTAGGAAAAGATTCCGAAGAAAGGGTTATTATAATAATTGAGTGCTTCGATTTATTTCTATTTAAGATGCAATATAATTATTCTTTCAGCAGTTTTTTTACCTTTAAGTTTTGGCATTTTATTGAAACAAATTTTAATTTAATTTTAGTTAACAACAAAAAAAGAAAATAATTATTAATTTAATATATTGATGGCACTGCCATATAACGAATGTTATGAGTAAATTTGAAATTGTTAGAATACTTAAAAATATTTGGACTAACTATTAAATATTGAAAGCTAAGTTGACTCGGAAGTAACATTCATGAAATAATAGCTTCAGTTATCAAAATGCATGATAATTTATTCTCATGGTCAAAAATTAGAAGAACAGCGTGCTGAGAGTGTTTATGGTTTTTAATAGATATTCAATATTTGCATTTGACTATAAGTGAAGGATTCAGAAAAAAGAGTTGTGGATGATTATGTATTTAATTTACAACTTAATTGAGGTTTAAACTTAGTGACTGTAATTTTGATGCTCATGATGAAGTTTCATTGATTATGTTCATTAAAATCAAACATTATTAGCTGCAGAAGTATTTAAAAATGATGACTATGCAATTCTAAACTATACAATTTACAAGTTGTAGTTATGTAATGTCATTTAATTTGGTATCACTTGATACGAAGTTTAATTTGTCACTTACAAAACACAGTAAGAAACATACTTAGAATAAAGTATTTTGAGACGGCAACTTCTTTAAATTCGTGGAAATCTATTAATCGTCATTTTGTATTTAACAAGAAAAAAAAAAAAAAAAAAAGAACACACACACAAGTGAATTATTCCATTCATTAACTACTTTAATCTATAATGTGATAAGTCTTTTTTTCATATTATAATTTCATCGAATGCATAATTTATTGAAAACTTCATTTTCTGGGTTCTAATTTAATAAATTTGATTACCGGGATATTTAGATCTTTAAATATTTTATTTTACTCAGAAGATTTTGAAATGGCGTCAGTAAAGCAGATAATGTTTAGTTATATTATGTTTAACTGATAAAAAATAATTAATTTAATGAATCAGACTTAGGTCTTGACTGAAAATAACTTTTAATTAGTTTGAGTTTTGAAACATTCCTCTCATATGCAGCAACAGAAACGAACAATTTTAGAAATTACTAAAGAAATTCGAAAAAGCTGAATATTTAGCATTAAAATTGTTAGTTTTTCGAAGAAAAATTCAACCAAGAGACTCTTTTGGAAGTTTGATGACTTTAAATATTTATAGAAGTGAGATTTGTATAAGGATACCATCTTTTGAACATATATTGCAATTTTTCTACCAAACTTTGAACAAACATCAGTTTTCAAAGTTTCCAATCAGATTTCTGGGTTCCAAGACAACAAACCCGTTTAATAGAATTTCCTGTCAATGTAACGGGTCTTTAATTGGAACAGGATGATGCAATTTATCATTGATTACTTCACTTCTTAGTCCAAAATCAGCTGCGCATTTGCTGACACCTCTCCAGAAAAATTTGCATCAGGAAAGATGTCTTTTTACAACTGGAATGTCACGTATGGTTTTTGCAACTTGCACTGCTCCTAAAAAAGTTTCTTTTTTCTTTTTTTTTTAATCAGATTTTTTTTTTTTTATCTTAGTAGCAGATTTCTTGGAGTTTATTCTAAGAATATGAACACTATTGGACGTTGTTGAATCCTTCCAAAACATATAAAAATGGAAGAAACGAAAGAGAGATACCAAATATTGCTGGAAATAGAGTTTGAGTTGCTCCTTAGGTTTCGATCATTTCTGGAGGATCACTTAATTCCTGAATGAAATCGATATATTTTTATAGTATTTCAAGATTTTAACCGCATCTTATTAAACTCTCTGTTTGTTTCTGAAAATCTTTTAACAGTAACTTCAATCTTCGTCAAAACGATGGTTCGTTTGAGCTGAGAAACTATGATTGAACACGAGAATGCAAAAACATTTATTGACTTTATAAGATGGCAAAATAAGTATCTGTGGATAGATATATAAATAATTGAACATTTTTTTATATAAAATTATATAAATAATTGAATTTATTGGTGGGATGTCATACACATAATTTGATGAATTTAAAATTGTTATAGTTACATACAGATTGTTTCATAAAGCTGTAACAAGTATAAGATAATATGTAATTTTATTTTAAATATATTCAAATAATAACTGGATCAACTTCCAAAAGAGCCTTTTTTTCTTTCTCAAGCTTTCTCTGTTTATTGATATTTATCACAAGACTTAACAAATGTTGAATACAGAATTTGCAGCGAAATCTTGAAGCAGCTGTAAGAGTGGGTGGTGTGAACACACTTCTTAGGATTGTAATTGTTTCGTGTTTTTACTGAAAATCATTATTCTTGATACATATGGATGATTATAGTCAAAATTCATTCTTCGGAAAAAGAAGAGAAATAAAAAAAAAAAAAAAAAACTTATGAAAAGCTTCAGCAAGTGGAGACGAGTTATTTAAAATTAATGGACAAAACAAAATTGAAAAGGGAAAAGACAGTGTTGCGAATAATCGCTTGTAAAAATGATGTTAAGTAAACAAGCGTGGCAACAGGGATATATAATAATTGCTTATTCGTTTAAGAGTGGTAAAAGAAAGTGAACTCTAAGATTGACCACATTCTCACTGAGTTTCTGGAATTCTGTGGATTTGTGATATGTCTACGATCTACGATAATCTGGGACTTCCAAAGTCCTTTCGTTTGGGTGCAGAACAAAGAGTATATATATATATATATATATATATATATATACATGAATTGGGTTTGAATGTATAGCCAATATTTTTTCAATATCTCCTCCATCTTATTCTGAATAAAAACAAACTTTTTATTTTTTAATGTTGATCAATCAATTTTCTTTTTCTAAAACTGAAAATGCAAGAAATCATAGATGAAACACCCCACAAACGTTATTGTACACTTAAATATTTTAGTAAAATTTCATAAATTAAATTATTGTCTTGCACTGTTCTTATTTTTTCATTTTTGTGACGTTTGACATCATTCTTTGCTGTCTTACAACATTATATTTAAAAAATTGTTCGTAATCGTAAGGATAATCGTAACGAACAGCATTTAAAAATTGATAATTTTTCATCATAAAGGTTGAAAATCCATTCGAGAAATCGCATAATTAGTAAATTTACCCAGTTCTACAATGGAGTATGTGATAAAACGCTTTAAAAATGAAAATCGGATCGAAAATAAAATAAGAAGTGGTCGCCCGTCACAGTTAACTCAACGGGATCGGAGATTTATAGTTAGAAAATTTGTGAACAATCCACGTTTAAGTGCTGTAAAAATTTCAAAAGAATTTACTGAAAAAATTTCTACTTCAGTTTCACCTGAATTTGTTCGGTGAGTATTCAGATCAGCTGAATTACATTGCCACTCTGCTCAAAAAAAAGTTTTTGTAAGAGGAGAAAAAAAATCTTCGGCTGCTTTTCGTAAAATCAATGAAAAATAAGTCCGAAGCGTATTGTTTATTAGCAGATGAAAGAAAATTTAACATTTTTGGTTCCGATAGAAAAGAAAAAATGAGGAACATAGAAAATGAGGAGCAAGATTAAAATCCCATCGAATGTTGTGCTAAAAAGAAATAAAATAACAATATTTCAATTCTCGATATTTCATATTAATGTCATGAAAAGAAAAGAACATCTTTTTTATGACGAATGAAGAAATATTTATATCTTTATGAAACACTTTTAAATCAATATAGTTTTTTAATTGCCAAAATTATTGGAATTTTGTGTTTACTTTTAAATGATTTCAAACTTTTGGCTTCATTTAGTTTTGATAATTTCATGAAATGTAGAACTAGAGAATTGATGTCTAAGCCTCGGTATTGTTTAAAAAGAGGAGGTCAGACTTTAATATTTAATTAAAGCCTTTTCAATTAAAATCAGAGTATTTCAGTTAAGTTTATACCACGAAGGGAACTTTGTAGCTTTTAAAATTTTATTCTGCTAACAAGTTGAGGGAAGATTAAGAGTTCAATTCCTATTTAATTAGTGAATTTGGTAGAAATTCTAGTTTCTGTTTAATCAAATACCATATTATTGAATAATTCCTAAGAAGGAAAATTATTATGTCTAACTAATTGCTTTTAAATAAGATGACAATATTAATAAATTATGATAAAAATATGTTCCATTTCACTGAATAGTTGTTCTAAAATATTATGTAAACATTTTTTATCAAATTTGTAAAACAGAGAACAGAGAACAAGTAAAATGCAAAATTATTTTAAATCTAATAATGAAATTTTGATCCAATAATACTTAAGAAAATAAACAACTTTTTTTATTAATCATTGTATTGTATGGTAGAACAAATTAAAATTTGAAAATGTGTTCCCAAATCACATATGCATGTCACCATTCAATTAGAATTAAATTCATTTGAATCTAAGAGAAAAATATCAAATTTATGCTCTAAAACTTCCTAATTTTGTATTAAATAATTGATTTGATTTTCAAATCGATAAATTTCTTTACCCAAAATGATATATTCATAATAGTTCTCCCAGTTATTTTCAATCACAGAAAATTATCAACAATTGTCATTTCGTTACGCATTTCACTATCACAAAATCACTTTATTTAATCCTTGTAAAACCACAGTCCTGTCATTAATATTAAATTCACAATACTGCAGGTAACGACGTTGTATGCAACCTTTTTATTAGATTTCCCTATAGTGTCTTTGAAATTTATCTACTAATAGAATAGTTAAAAGGAATTCACATCTTCCATGGTTCAATAGAGTGTAATAGTTAGTTTAACCGTAGACAAGTCTGTGAACTAGTTGATGAGGTTGAAACCTCTTAGGATACCCGAAATGTCAACTGGTTCATTAAACAAGTGTTTTATAATTGAATATCACTATTTAAAGTCTATTAATAATTTACTACTTTTGCTTTTGTTGATTTTCATTTAAAAAAAGCCAGTAAAATCAAACCTTAACATTTAAAAATATATGTAAAGTAACATATTCCATATGAATCATTAAAAATAAATGCACTATGCAATCAACTAAAATGGGTAAATTGTTGTGAGTGTGGAAATAATTTAAAATTATTTTCTCATCATAGATTCCAGTTATTTGTGATGCCCGCTTTCTTATTGAAATAAACTTACAAAAGAAGATTGTAAGCCATGTAGTACAAATTTTGAATTAAAACAAGAGAATTCTTTTACTTTCTAAAATTGAGCCTAATTAGAAAGTTTTTTTTTTTATCGTCCAAGACAATTTTATGTTTTTCTATCTTATGAATGCAATCCTATTACCCATGAATTACATAATAAAAGCTTTTAAGCAAGAATAAGACAAGTGTTTCAAGGAAAAAACACTTTACCGAAGTCAGTAAAGAAACAATGCAAATATAGTGAATTATAATTTATTTTAGTATAGCTTATGGTTCATTTCTTGTGATAGCATCATTAGTAAAATTAAGCATGGAAATGGAAGCTGCTGCACACTTATTTAAGCGTAATTCACCTACTATATTATGTCTACTTTACATAATTACACAGACGCATTTAATTTGTGGATTAAAATGTTGCGACGAAGTTCATCTACCGCAAAATATATTGAATTAAAAATGAACTAATTAGCAGTAAAAGTCTATTAAAGAGAAATGCATATTTATTTTTAATGCTTATTGAGAAGAAGTCTCTATTACAAATCAAATCATTTATAAACAATTTCAAACATAAATCAATTATTTGGCAGGTGCTTAATTATTACATTATTTTAATTTTTATTTATACTCTTTCTAATCAATTAAAAAAAATTTAAGATTGAAAGTTTGAATTATTAAAAATAATATTTTGTCATTTGAAAAACAAGTTGTATATTTTCTTGTAATGATAACATTTATTTTATTTCTGACAGAACACCGTAGGATTAGGCTTAAGTGACTTTTGTTTCTACACCATCCTTCTACCATGATATTCAATATAAGAAGAGCGAATCTTCTAAGAGGATAAATAGACTTCTAATTTGTTTAGGATTCATTATTTTTAGATAATATGAAACGCACTCTCTTTACTTTTCCCTTGCAATAATAATACTTTTTACATAGGGTAACGAAAAGAATAACAGCAGTGTTAAATGCTTTATTAACACTCACAATGGCTATTGCTTTTTTTTTTAATAGAGAATCAATTATAACTAGCAGTGTACTAGCAGTAGGAGGTGCAAACAGACTTACGCAAAACCTCTCATATATATATATTTTTTCTTGAACTTGATAAATATTTCAAGATCATTATTTTATTATAAATGGTCTAAATTTTAGATAATAAAATTATGTTTTTCTTCTATAGTTTTAAAATAATGGTTTCATTTTAACTAATTCTTAAGAATGTAAGGGAAAATTCCTTTTGCTAAATCAGAAAATAAGTGCCGTGAGAGAAACAACAAATAATAAACTGGGAAAGTGTGAGCCCATTTATTTCCTTTCTTCAAATGTATAACAAATTTATGATAAATTTTAATCTTAGTGCTCTTTTTAAATTTTTCTTCATAATTGCCTAAGAGCAAACTTTAATTATTTTTAAATTCTTGAAACAGTTATGAGATATTAACGTGAAATAGAAAAGTGTAAATTGAACAAAAGAAAGAATTCGAAAAATTACTGAATCGAAAATAGAAATATAGAATTCAATCACTCAAATTGAAATAAAAACATAGCAATAACTAAAATTACAACAAAATTGTGAAATCATAAACCAATAAATGAAGAAAATATTTATATCTTGCCTGATTTTTGATTCCAACATCAATATATGTGTTACAAAGTTCTTCATTTGATAGTGAAAAAGTGAAGAAAAATACTTATGGGCCTTTTATTACAAAATTGATGACGGAATTTACTCAAAATATGTAGTTTTTGACAAGGATAATATAGGCAAATGAAGGAGTTAGACATTAGGCAGTTTAATTTGCCTATATTGATAAATGGTTATTTAGCATATCAAAAAATTACCGCACGTATTCTTTGTTAACTGCAGAAATTTTAAATAGAGTTTTATGTACAAGAACGTAAAAATAGCTTAAGAGGGATGATTGTTATTGACAACATTCGACAGGCAAAAGAAAACAAGTAAGTTTGTTATAAAAGTAATTGCTGAGACAGAAGTAGTTATTCTTAAGAGATCATTACGATCAAATTAATGAGATTGATTTGGATAAAGAACACAACTAAATCTACGGGAATTTCTGTCAACTGCTAAAACTCCAAATAAATGCAAGTGATAAAATGTTGCTAAAACACTTTTATTCACATCACATACAAATCAGCTAATATTGCATCTTAAATATCACTTAAAAAACGAAACAAAAATATAGATTCCTGCTATAAAATAACTTAATGAAATTATAAAGTAAATCTAAGCTAATTTTTTTTCTCTTTTACAGAAGACCAAATCACAGATATTACTTTATAAGAGCAAATTCATATAGAAGACATTTAAAATCTTCACGTTGAAAATTGTTTCAATAATTTTTGGAAATTTCAATACAAAATATGAAGAAAATGTCATGATATAATGGTAATAGCTATTATTTTAAAATTTATTGAGCAGTATTTTATCATTACTTTATTTCCGATAAAGAAAACCTTAGGTTGCTTTTACTTAAGATTTTGCAATCTAAAGAAGTGAATCAAGTTATTACAAATTCAGATGTGGAGTATATTGTAAGGAATTGATCTGTAGTTATCAATCAGAGACAGGTTTAAATCTATTTTCCTAAATTCAGAATATATGTCTGAAAACAAACAATGAAAGAAGATTCTGGGATTCTTCTTTGACGAATTGTCAAAATTAAAACATCATTCGAATATTCCAATAGAGCTACTCTAACCTTGTTTTAAAATAAAAGAATCCTTTTTTTAAGGTATATAATTTTGTCATTATATATCTTAAAGAATGGTTCATACAACATATAGAGAGTTATGTCTTCATTAAATGCTATGATTATATTGGCGATTGATCTTTGCAACCTGCAGGTGAAAATTAATCAGAAACAGAATAGAATAAAATTTCTCTATTTGACTGATAGTTATATTAGTATTTAAGAAGTAGAATTTTAGTTACATAAGTTATTAAAAAGTAATACAAAAATTGTTTCCTGCTGAAAAACATATTTTGTTGTTTCCCGAAATTGACTCTAAAAATTGGCTAGATATTTACATTCAAATAAACTAATTATTAAAATTATACCATTTTTTTGTGAAAGTGGTATAATAGAAATATGGGATTTTTAGCCTTCAACGGTTTCTACTCTGTTAAGATTTTCTAGGTGCTATTTCTCGCGAATGTCCTTTTCAACTCGAAATAGATTGTAGAGAATCCTTATTGAACGTGACTTTTCATTTTCAAAACTTTTCATGTAGAGCTGAACCTATGGTATTTCTTAAAATCTTCTAACGTGGATCTATTTCATCATATGTCACAAGATAATCAGAAGCAATTAATTTTCTCATAGCATCCATGTTTCCATGGGCTTCAGCACTTGTTCGTCGTCACAGGTATTCTTAAGATCGTGACAGAATTCTTTAAGACAGTTGTAAATAGTTGTCGTGGATTGTCTATTTCAACGAAACGTCTATTTCATTCTATCACTACACTGTTTCTATGTCTAATTTTAATACAACCCCCCCCCATTTAAAAAAAATCGTAGTTCTGAAGTCTCTTCAACATAAATCTATTATCACTTCTGTTTATGGATAACAATGGTAAATAAAACTTTATATATTTGACGTTCCGTACACTCAGACCATCACGTAACTTTTTGAATTTGGAAATAAATCGTCTAGCTGTTTCTTTGTAATTGAAATTAAATTTTATATTTCAGGATTTTAATCTACTTGTTTGGTTTAAAAATGCACTTGTGAAATGTTTTCCCCCTATCATATAGATGTGTCAGTAAAAAGCAGAAATAAAACACCTCTCGTCTATAGATATACAATGTTTAAGGTAAAATCTTTGGCAATTAAGTGTGAAGACTCTTACCACTAGATTATAATGAATCTTTACTGTCACACATTTGAAAATTGACACAACATAAGATTATCAAATATATATTTTTCAAAACGCTTTTGGTGACTTGGTCCTTGAAATTATGATTCGCAACTGATCTGTTAAATAATTTTGTTCAATTTGGTTTATGAATTGCGTGTATTTCTAATTGCATTATGAAATTACGTTGAACTTAAATATTATAAATTAAATGATTGCAAATGATGTTATATTTTTGTAATCATGGAAAACTTGAATTTTTAGAAATCTTAAGAGTTTTAATGACTTAAATACGAATGTTTCCACGATAATTTCTGTAAGAAAATATCATAAATTGACACTTTAAAGAGTGGGATGATTGTGATTTATTAGGTATTAAAAATAAATTATTGGAAAATTGAAATCCTGATAACTAGTGTTTCCGAAGAAAAAGCTATTTTATTGTTTTGTTACGATTCAGAAAGATGGTATAAATAGAAGGAACACTTTCTAATACTTATTTTTTTCGTGTTGGTCTTCGCGTTTCGACTGGTTGCTAGGAAGGCGCTTCGAACATCTGATTTCCGATCGGTTGAAAAGAGATGATTTA
>JAPDSC010085019.1:193-10973 GCA_026290005.1 Latrodectus geometricus | reverse complement strand
GGAACTTCAGTTAAGTCTGGTTCGAACTCGCTGACTTTCGTTAATGAGAAAGATACCGTGACCAACCAGTTCGCTGCGGGCTCAAGTCCACACAGTATTATAACCGAAGATCTATAACCAGTGGTGTTGTGCTAATTTTTTTTTACCGGAACGCGTATTAATAATTATATAAACAGGGCCGATCTTGTGTTGGCGGCTGCATGTCTCAAATTTAACAACGGGGGTGGGGGGAGTAATTTTCCATGATAATCCTGTCGGCGACGTTTTTTTTTTTTTTTTTTTTTTTTTTTTTTTTTAGGTCTCATGTCCCAAATTTGACGACGGGGGGGATTTTCCCCAATTTTTGCCTGTCGCCAGGATCGGCCCTGTATATAGCATAAAAAGGAAAGGAAACGAAAATCATTAAGAAACCCATTTTGTATATATATATATATATATGTTTATTACAAGGAACGTTTAATGAAAATTAGTTAACAAATTATAAAATACGCATAGTAGATACTCAAACAATATTGCATAAATATTTTTAACAATACATGAAAACACTAATGGTTTTTATAAAATATTCCAAATAGGATTATGTTGACTTAGGTAGCGTGCATAGAATATTTTGCTAACAGTAGTACTTATTAATCTTATTATTACATTGTATTGGTTCGGTTCAAACCCTTGTTTATAATAACACATAAAAATTCGTCAAAAATTAGAAAAAAAAAATCAGCAATTCTTTTTAATTTTTTTTTCAATACGTCAGCCAATTCTCGTTATCAGAAATCATCTTTGGTTCCGGAACGTGTTCCTGTCCAAAAAGGAAGTACCGGAACGACGTTCCGGCTCGACAACACCACTGTCTATACCAGACAGGAACTTTTTATGTGGCAGAATTATGGCGGAATATCAGCACATGCAGATTGCAGCTCCTAAGAAACTTTGGAAGATGGAAAGACCTCATAGAGACAACCAATATCAACATTCAAAAAGCAGATGCGGTTCACCGCCAGTTGTCTTCGACCACGAGTTTCGAGACAAATGTATTTAAATAGTTGGCTCAACGTGAATCGCTGGTCTTTCAGATGTGTTCTTTTCGCGCTCTCTTGTCGCCATCTGTTTGCCTGGTGCAGAAAACATTAACAGTGGGATTATTTCCAACGCGTCCTTGCAATCGATTCACGTTGGACCTTCATGTAGAATCATGTCAGGAAAACATCATTGAACAACGAGTGCATGGCTACTCGTTTGTGTAAGAATGTGTTCTACAGCTGATCTGTATGTTCATATGAAAATCATAGAAGAGCAAAATTTTCCGGGGCATCATTCCATATGCGTGTTTGTACAGTGTTCTCGCTGTGAACACCGCAAAGAAGTCTCTTAAATCTAAATATATAATCCGTTTGGAAAGGCAAGAGTTTTCACCTGATTTTAATCCAATAACGGCCGTATTCATCAAACACGGGTTGACTTGAGTGTAGCCTAACTCGGATATATATACTCTAGTATGACTCGCCGATTCTTATTCACGAAGTGGGGAAATTCCCGTGTAAATCAACTTTGGAGTTAACCGAATACGACATCTAAGACGGTTTCTGATTGGCCAGCAATCTTGCACATCAAAGTCAATAAACATATCTCTTAAGTCCGCCATTGTTTGCTGACTCGGCGCTAACACTCCGAAATCGTAGGGTTATTCTAGGGATCCATATAGGCGAGTTAATCGCTGTTTTTGTCGTGGTGAATAACGTTTCCTGACTTAACTCGCCTTTTACCTGAAACCTCGTTTAACTCTGGTTGGTGAATACGGCCGTAAAACACGTTTGGGATATACTCGGCAGCCTATCAGTCACATCCTCCTGGAACTTCGATGTGCATTGCTACTTGAGTGATACAATCTACCATACCTCCATTTGTTGCATAGAACGTCATTCATCGCCATACAAACTCTGAAGCAAGAGAGACCAACCAATGTCCGCATCATTTTCCCCTTTTCCATTTCATAAATGAATGTTACGCTGTACCTTATTTTTACTTTTGAGTTTTTATGTATGCAAATTAGCATTATTCTTAAATTATGGACATGAGTGTATTAACACTAATCGATAAGATTTTTGCAAATTTTTGGTTGTTTCTTTTTACAAACGTTTTTTTTTTTTTAGCCCGAGAAATGTTAGGAATTTAAATTGTAAATTCTGGATGAAATATTTACAATTTAAATTCCTAACATTTTTAAACATATCTGGTGGAATCGAGCCCACAAACTGTTAAACTGAAGACTAGAGATCCAGTTATTAGTCTGATGTAAATTTCTCTGAGCAATTAATTTAGATATAGTTACATAAATATAGAGAAATGACTAGAAAAAGATCTTCGAACTTTTAATAAGATTCTCAATAGAAAATCTCATAAACTCTGACTCACACTTCCGAATCAAATTTAAATGATTTGTGGATTTAAATAAACTTCGAATTGTGTATCCTAATCTAGTCAGAAGGACTTTTGAATCCCAATAAAGTCCGAACCAAAACCCAAGATTTAGTTTTATTTTAGAAATTTTAGTAGAATTAGAGTAGAAATTTTTTTTTCAAATTAAGAAAAAACATTTGGATTTTCTAAATCAAGCGAATTTTAATAATTCGGGCACACGCAATAATTAATTTTATCTACGTGGTCTTCTTACAGTGAAGAGTCCCAGGTTGGATTCCTTCTGTGTCGAACAATGGGGGCAGATGTTATGCTTGGGCTTTCTGCATGCCAAGAGAATTTTCCTGTTGCAATTTGATAAATGAAGAGATGCTCACTTTGGCCTTAAGGCGGTCGGTTATTTTCTATGCATTATTAAATGCTAACATAATTGAACAATACTTTTATATCTGATTAAAGTTTGTTTAAAATGTAATAAAAAGGAAAATATATATTTCGTTGGGTTGCTATTATTAATCTTATAAATACCTTTAGTAAATACGGCCCCCAACATTTTCTGTTCACTTCTTCTTTCTTGATTTTTAAGGAATAGCAACGCGATACCCTGTGTGATCAGAGGCATGAAACCTAATAACACACCGTAACATCATTGTGAGAAACTGTGGGATCGAGCCCACAAACCGGAAGGTAACGGTTTCAATACCACTCAGTCAAAGATTCATCGTGTTCGCGACTGAGAATAGATCATGGTCGCAATGTCCTCTAAATTAAGTGGGAAGGCTGATTAAGTCACCGGTTCGATCCCTACTTCTGAATTATGAGGACTCAACCACTCCCTGGGAACCCCATTCTACAAAATGTCCTCATTTTCCTCCCTTGTGTAAGGGGGTGGGACTTAATGACGCCATAGCCAATTGTTCGGGAATTTTAAATAAATGAACATTGCAAAATTTCATTTCGATTGTGAAGAAAGTTTCATAATTTTAAAAAAAGATTTGGAGCTTTAAAATTATTCAAAAACACATTTTTAAAGCCATTGAAGTCTTCTATGAGATGAAGCTATAGGCAGGCCGCAAACTTGATAGACCATCCGATTGAGACACCGTCTTATGGTATACAAACCCCGTCTTATGGAGGTCTTACTGTGACGTAGTTATGACGTTGCAATCTGACGTCATGGATATTTTAAACCAATGAGAATTTGTTTTCATTCTCATTGTTTACATTCCGGTTCCATTTCCGATTGCAATATTAAAAAAAATATTATTATCTCTATAAAAATTTATAATTAACTCCTCCTCTTCAAATTTAAACTTGTAATAACTAGTACTCTCGATATCAACGTGGTATATTTTTCCTGCAGAAATTGAAATTAGCGATGTCTCGCGGAAAGTTGCCACATATTTCAAACCAGCTCGATATCCAGATTTGTCTCGGGCTCCGCCCATTTTTTGACGTAGTTAAGATATTTGTGACGTCATTTGGTCTCATGAGAATCTCGCGAGATCTTCGGCTTGTCTCTCGATACATGTCTCATGCGATCATCTACGAATTTGCGGCCTGCCATAAAAAAAAACCCTTTTCGGATTTTAAAGTCATAACCAATCATGAACAACGAGAAATCAATTCTATTTTCTGCATGCGTATCTGATGGTCATGTGATTTCAGCTCAATATGCAACGCAATTCTTATCGGAACATAAGAAATGTTCACATGAGCATCTTAAACTCTGCCAATCTGGCCACTAAGCACCTTAAAAAATAATTTAACAATAAAGTATTCAGTAAAATATCATTGACTATTTTTAGTTTCATAATATGTTCACGACATTCGCGAATATAAGAAACCTGACTCTCTTATTGAAAGGATGAAATAAATCAAGTTCTATAAATCTGTGTGTTGAAGCAAAATGGATTAAAATAAACATGAGAAAAAAAAATGCAATTTCATATATTCTTTTAAAAATTTGATTTTTTATGCACATTAGCCTAGTTTGATTTTTATTTGAAATTAATTTTATTTAAACAAATTAATGTTATTTTATTTAACCCTCTTATTTTTCTTTCTTTTATATAAAAAAATTTTCACTATTTGAGATTAAAGTGACAATAGATTTTCAAAAATTTTATAATTCTGTCCACCAAAACAAATCTTTTTATAGATTTGAAGTTAATTTTTCAGAGGGTTTTATTTTCAAACAAACATAAAATCCTTAAGTAACCCATTGATTTATTACTTTGTTAGTTCATTTCAATAACGTGCTTTTGTGAAAAATGAGTTTCATTCATATCTCCAGACTTGTCATAAATTTAAGTGCAAATTAATTTAATATTATGCCTTTATTGAATGTGTGTTTTCGTAGAAAGAATAATACCATGCATATTTAGTGTTTGTTTCATTCATCTGTTGTTATAAACTTGAACTTAGATTTAATCTAGTATTCCCTACAAATGTGCGTGGAGCATTTGTTTAGTTCATCTGTTTGTCTTGCCGCCCAACCTGTCTAGTGGGTAGCGTACCTGATGACAGGTGGGTGGGACCTGGGTTCGAATCCTGGCTCGGGCATGGATGTACTTTCTCTCTCTCTTTCTTGTCTTTGTCCTTTCTTTGTGTGTGAATAGTTGCCTACCCTATAAACGGGTACCTATGGCATGTGTGTACTGAGGAAGTCGGACTCCACACCAAATATGGTTCAGTTGGAAAAGTGGAGCAGCGCACCCCGTATTGCCAGTCTGGCTGGCACACGACAACAACAACATCTGTTTGTATTAAAACATAAACAAAATTGAATCTATTAATAGGTTCTCCTAGAGAAATTAGTTTAAAAAGCTTACTGTAAGCCATCCAATAAGGAAAAAGGATAATTTTAAATTCTTTTACGTGTTAGACAAAAGTTTTATTAACTGTTCTTGAATTTTAAGAAATCAAGCTTTTATGTTAACTTCAAACCCATTTGAGAATAACTCAATCTGTACTTTCATTCCTAAATAAAGAACCAGCGGCTGAAATCGAGAAATGGAAGCCATCATCAACAGTTCCACAAAGACTTGTTATGTCTCCAACCACACACAATAATAGAAGACTCTCAGAAAACATTAAAAGCTCGATCTTTTGTCGAATGAACATAACTCAAACTGTAATTAGAATCCAAACAATGAATGTCACTTTTGATGGTGTTACGCGGTCTTTCTTTTTTAAAAAAAATCTTCTATGGCTTGAATCAATCAGAAAGAGTTAATACATGTTTATAAATTTAATGTTTGGAATCTAAAATGAATTTTGTGTAGACAAAAATTGATATAATTTTATCCGTAACAAAATTGATAATGTTCTAATAATGCAGTTACTAATGAATTTGTTATTAGAATTAGTTATGAAGCAAAACATTAGGAGTTGTGCAATGAATGATTGATAAAAATTTCTATAAAAATAATTGAAATTCAGAAGGCGTATGTTACTGTCTATTTTCTATAAAAATATAAATGACAGAAATTTTGAAAATTTGTTTTCAGAAAGCATTATTTCAACAAAAACTATATTAATAATAAAATTATTATATAATATTAAATGTTATTCATCAGTTGCCACCCAACCTGTGTAGTGGTTAGCGTATCTAACTACAGATGGGTGGGACCTGGGTTCGAATCCTGGCTTGGGCATGGATGTACTTTCTCTCTTTCTTGTCTTTGTCCTTCCTTTGTGCGTGAATGGTTGCCTACCCTATAAACGGGTACCTATGGCATGTGTGCACTGAGGAAGTCGGACTCCACACCAAATATGGTTCAGTTGGAAAAGTGGAGCAGCGCACCCCATATTGCCAGCCTGGCTGGCACACGACAACAACATTCATCAGTTAATAATTTTATTCCCAATATATTGATTTGTCATGAGTTAAAAAATTAAATATTTTTAAAATTCCCAAGGAAAATATTTAGCTTCAAAATGTACAGCTCTTATATTTAAAGAACGGAAAACTATTTCGTAAATCATACTATTTTCGTGGTTTTCTCCGTTGAGACACAAACCACAGAGTCTAAAAAAAGTTCATCTATAATTACTTAAAAAGTCTTCACCCTATTTGTTTCCTATTCATGAGAAGTAGTCATACTATCTTATTGTTTTATCACTCAAACTGCTTTATATGCCTTTCAATTTATTTTTCAAAATGTTTACATTTTAGACGGACTTTAATGCTATTTTCAAATGTATTTTGCATATAATATTTCAAATGTATATTTCAATTTAATATTTCAAATGTATTTTGCATCCTATTAATTCATATCATTCAATATATGATTCCAACATCTTCAAAAGGATAATTCATCTAATTTATGGAGTCATCGTATTTAGTTTGGTGTCTGTCCAAGTATGCATAGGCACATAAGCACGTACTCGAGTGGATAGCGTGAATTAAATCAAATGCAAGAAAAACTCAAATTATAGTAAAAATGTAGTATCTGGATATCAGATATAATGACTGCTTGAAGATTGATAAAAAGATTAGATTAAGCAAAAAAAAATTTCTTCCAAGAATTTTTTTTTACAAAAAAATAAATAAATAAAATAAAATAAAGAAAGAAAAAGGAATCCCAAAAGGCCTTGGTGACACGGAAGGGTTGGATGGAGTGACGAATTATGTCCTCATCTCGGACAAGAGAAGATCGTAACTTCCAGTAGACTAATGACACTTGCGGAAGTATGCTGACGGACATTTCCGGTTTCTGCTTTTTTAGAGATGAGGTCGCAGCCAACTATTTCACCATCAACCGTCAAGTGACTCCTGAAATGGCATTCTCTTCAATATAGGTTCCAACCATCGCAACTCGGTCGGACATGGGGACTGTAGGTCCCTCCGATTGGCTGTTGTGCCATAGAGTTTAGTTCATTTTTTAGTTCATGTCTTACATATTTGTTCAAATTGTCTAGGATTAAATTGACCTTTGACTAATCGCAGAATAGTTCACTTTAAGACACCAGATCGACACGCTTCCTCACTAAGCTACGGTAATTATTGAAATTTTAATGTGGTGATAATATACAAGTAATATATATCCAACAATAGACGTAATATATTCAAATATTTGTATTTGTTGCCGTGGTAGCCTGATTGGGAAAAACATTCTCACAAGCGGAAGGTATCGGATTCTATACCGACGCAGCCAAGGATCTCATATGTTTACAAAAAGCGGCTGGGGCACATAACACAAATCGGGTTGCAATGTCCTGCAAGTGAAATGATACTACTGCGAATTTAAGAGGATTCTCCCATTTGATGCCTCATTATGTAAGACACCTATTATATCAGACCAGCCACAATAACTTCACATCTGTTCCAGCTTGAGATCAACAACGTGAAGCATCGCTTGCCGTGAGCAGCGATCGGGAGATTGACCATGTTCTTCCTCACTGGTTTGAGGATATGCCTATGATAATTCGCGATGTCTTTCCGCTAGTGTGGCATGAATGCAGAGAGGAGGGTGTCAACTGGAGTGTAACCTCGTCACCTGACAGTGGCTCAAAATGACTCTATAGAAGTGACAGGCAAGTATTCCAAATCTGTTCACCTTTAGTACAGTTTTGGGCTCATCTATATGTATGCACTAAAAGGTTGACCTAATGACGTCATAGTCAAATATCCATTACTTTATGGTTTGAGCATTTGAAGTAATTAAATACTTCTGTTTAAATGTCAAAAGAAAATAAGAGAATTTTAAATCGCACATTAAATTTTAATCAATGAAAACAATCGTAATAAAATGTATTTCAACTTATAATCTTCCTTTATTTGTCACTTCATAGTAAACACTGTGAATGAAAGAAGCAGTATTTTTACTCAATGCGACGCAGGAAGGAGATGAACAACTCCTCTCCACATCGCAATAAGAAAGAAGCACTGCATTATCTTTCCAGTTGTGATGAATACGAGAATCATTTGTATTTCATTCCCGTCATCTTCCTGTTTACTGAGAGTGATGAACAACCAATCAATTAGCCTCTGGATGGCGGCTTTCAATCATGAACGTCCCGAGGAACGAAAACAGTACGATTGATTGAGAAGAATGATAATTTGTTTTTAAGTTAGAAAGTCACGCCTGTTGAATCAGCGTTTCTCACAAGTCGTTTTTTAAATATTGTGCAGGCGTACACCATACTGCGAAAAATAGGAATTCTTATTTTTTTGAAAAGTGAAAATTAAGAAATGTTTTCACACCAAGAAGTTTATTGGTTCGATGCCTGGAGACTTTAGTACTGTGAAGCTCATCTGTCTCTAGTGGAGAAGTTTCAGTAGGGATGCTTTAGTTCAGGTGTCATGGCCAAAGATATGACATGAAAAGATCTGTTGGAATTGAATTGCATCGTTCGGCAGAAAAAGAAAAATAATATTTGAGGTGGAATTGTGAAAAGGTAACTTGATAAAGAAATCATTGCTCTTGTGTTAAAGAGTCGCAGGTTCGATATCCAAGGCAATCGAAATCTTGTAATGATATATATATATCCATTAAATTATCTTATTGTCCGGGTCGTTCGGGGAGTGTAGAAATTTCAAGAGAGAATAGGGCCGATTCAAGTGCTAAACTTATTCCTTGGCTACAAATAACCTTTTTATTACTACATCTGTCAGAATAAAAGAATTTAATGTATTCAGTTATCTTAAATGCATAAATTATAAGGCCATAACTGTTAAAAAAATATCCCACATGCTCTCTCTCTTGCAGTTTATTGGGCAGTTGGTTCGGTTTTCTGGCACAAAGCCCTAAAAGGACATGCTACGCCAACACTTTCACACAATATCATACAAATTTTAATTTAAAATATCATAAAATTTAAAACTTATTTTAATAGAAAATTAGTCTCAAAATTATTTTTAGTATTTATTCAAAATTAACACAATGAAAGAATTCATAGAGAAAAGGTATGAAAGGAAAGAAGATGCAATTTTGAATAGAATGTCCCAAACATGTTCTATTGGATTCAAGTCTGGAGAAGATGCCGGTCATTCTTATAATTCCTTTCTTCAAAAGGAAATCATTCTCCATTTAGGTACAAAAGGAAAAAATAAAATAAATGTGTTTGCTTATAAGAAAATTGATTTTAGTAGAGAGTTTCCCCGGACACATAACAACGTTGAACACCTTTGAGGCCAACACATTTATACACTTCCAAAACGAAATCTTTCACCAAGTTAGTCACGAAATCTTACACCAAGTAATGTTTCACTAAGTTGGTACATTACTTGGTGTAATGTCGTCCATTAACATGAAACCATCTCTAATTGCTGCAGTGTAAAGGATTACGATAGATCTGGGGATCTCATCCCTATATCGGTCATCAGTCAGATCTCTATTTCGAATGAGATAGAGATCGTGGTACTTATCAATAGAGATGCCAGCTACAAATCTGACTCTTTCTTGCTCGAAAACAGGATTGTTTCTAGAGCCACAGAAGAAAAAAATATTGTGTCATTTATTTCTCCTCCAGTTCACATGGCCCACTCTTACCATGGATCTTACGACAGTTAGTGTCGAAATTGTGGCACCAGTTGTTGTCCGAAGGTGCTGTTGAAGAGGTGTGCATCCAATGAGTTAAATAGCAATCTTCATAGGGCGTTGTTACACGCCCATCGCCTCGCCCGGCATTTCCAGTCTCTGATTCCTAGAAATCGCCCTTTGTGAAACTCCTACCACTTCTGCGACTTCGGATTGTGTTTAGCTTCCGGCATGCAGCTCTATAAGCTTCTGATTCGGCTGAACGACTTCGTTGATACATAGAAGCAACGCGCTTACCGAATGTCTGTGCTTTCTCTTACATTAAGTTGAAAGCTAAATCTCCTGCCTCAAAAGCATCATCTTCAAGGTCAAACTTAAAATTTACAGGCGGAGTTTTAAAATTTGTCTCTTCTTCAATATTATGGCTATTTTATAAAAGCCTCGTAATATCCTTTAGTTGTGTTGAGCAATGTATACATATATCGGTCCTCATAATCTCCTGCTGGAACATGCCCTGGGTGCGCCACTGGTGAACTCCCTCATCCATTGATAGTAGCAGCCGCGTGGGATGCAGGAGCAGAGCCCAGGGTTGTGCTGTTTCTCCTTCTGCGGTTTTAATAGCCAAAAAAAAAAACGAGTGCTTGACACCAGGGTTAATAGACAACGGCTTGTCAACCGTTGCCCACGTGCTCGTGTCTTAAGAGTGCTGATAAATCAAGATTTCGCGGGGAAATGTTGCGTTTTTTATTGACCGGGTGGCAGCAGTCAGGTGTGCTCCCGATCGAAATGGCAATCTCACCTCTGGCCCTCACTCTTGAATGACATCATCAGAAAATGGCCGGCCCCTACCCCAATGAATGAAATCATTTCTATCGGTT
>JAPDSC010085018.1:0-16899 GCA_026290005.1 Latrodectus geometricus | reverse complement strand
CACTTATAACTTCAATTTATGTATTCTCGACCAACAGGATAGAAAATATCAGTCAAGTTTTTTCCAAATTTGACTGAGAATTGTTTAATTTTTATATGATGAAGTTATTTAAACAAATGAAATATTCTTTCCCCATAACAATTCCAAGCAATATAGCGATTTTTTAAAATTTTATTTTAAATCATTTTTTTCTGATAAGGACTTTTCGTGTTAGTTGAAGAATTGTCTATGAATGGCCCAAAGAAAAAAATATTGCTACTTGAAAATAAAATTGTATGAATTAGATAAACCCTCTCATCTTCCTATATTTTCTGTAGATTTCTTACAATGGTCAAAATTTCTTAAAAAACACCATGGCTTATAAAAACTGCATTGTGATAATTTATCTTTTATTAATAATTAATATCTTTTATCTTTATTAATCTTTATTAATTTATCTTTTATTAATCTTTTATTATCTTTTATTAATCTCCCAATTATAATTTATGCATAAAAAATTTAAATATATATTTCTGCTAATTTATTCTTATTCTAATTTAATCACATTCTTACTTCGTTGATTAAATTCGGTTTATTTTTTATAAATCCAACCCTCTTATCAAATTGCTTTTAATCTTTCCTAAAGAATAACGCTGTATTGAGACCTGAAGAAAGTTTCTTTGGTGAAGCAACAGTTTGTTAACTTCAAGGCACCATCATATTCAGCAAACTTATTCGTAAGAATACAAATTGCGGTTTAAAAAAAAATTACTTCTAAGTGAGTCTGCTTCCGTATTGATTGTAGCGTCATCTGCTGGTTGAATCAACTTCCCGAGTTCCTTCACGTGTGTTGATTTTATTTCTTAATTTTGTGCAAAGTGCAATTATTTTATCTTTGTAATCAGCTGTGGTATGGTTACATGCTTGGTTAGTTACAGTTTTGATTCACTCTTTCTGTTATTGGTACCACAGAATATTACACCAAAATCGGCATTTTCCTTAACCAGTTTGAATAAGATCTCATTATAAAGCTAATGTACAATAGATCTTTTTTTTTTTTTTTTAAGTAATCGCTTGTAAAATAGCTAAGAATTCTTTCTAAGCTATTTTATACTATACTAAATGTTCAAGTTTTAGTAAACGAATTTCTAGCTTTAAAGTTCATACTTTATCATGTATATACGTATCTGCTTCTCGTTTAATAATCGGAAAGCTAGCTTGCCATTAAGAACATAACATTGTAATATATATATAAAATTTACAGTGAAAAACAGATGTAATAGCTGCGCATTTTTTACTGTAAATACAACAGGGCTTTTTTTTTACAATATAATAAAGTAAGTGTCGAAACATAGTAAAAATATACTTATTGGATGAACATATTACTTTGATAAAAATAGAAAATAAATCGTCTTTTGCCAATTGCTTCATATCATTAAGAAAATAAAGATGGCATAGTTATTAAAAATATTTTGTAGTTGTTTATCATTATTATAGTTTTAAGTTTTTGTTCATTATTTGTAAAGGATTTTTCAATCTTCATTTAAAATGTTGAATCAGTTGTATTTATTTCCCAAAATTCCATTAAGATTTTGTGAAACGTCTTTAAATAATACATTACAATTGTTTTTTGTATTAAGTTTAGATAAAAATTTAAAAGTATAATTAACTCATTTTTATAATAAAATTACTGCGATTAATTTTTCCGCCCAGTAGGTCAAGATTTAAACCATGGATTAAAGTATAAAATTTGAAAAATCTTGCACTTCTAATGATATCTAAAAATTGTATCTGGGTCTCAAAACTTCACATTAGCTGTCACCATAGATTCCAATAAGACTTGACTTAATGTTGGAATTACAATCATGATCATTGTACAAATTAAATTAGTTAAAAAATGGTGTAAAAATATGATATATCATTCAAAAAAAATAAATAAATAAATAAATATAAAAAAAATTTAAAAAAAAAAACCCAAGAAAGGAATTTAAATATCCACCAAAAACCTCATTTTATGTTCAGAAAAAAAAATTGGTTAAAGCAGTACATATGGCTTCAATTTCGAGCAATGTGATAGAGATTAATGTTATAATAAATTAAGTTTATTTTGTAGGCACTGACGAAAAACCACTAATGGTGAGACACTTTCAGTTGTCATATTTGGCCCAGGAGTAGACTGAAGCAAAAGTAGAATACTATTTATGTCACCAAAAAGGTCTGAGTCGGATATGACTATGATAGGCAGCTAGAACAAAGGGATCGATGATGAAAGTATCTAGACCTTTTCATGTAAGAAATGAAATGCTATCTATTTAAATAATTAGTTATTTAGGATAATTATTGGATTCAGGAAGTCACCTTATCAACAGAAACCCAAACATTTCATCAAGAGCATGATTTTAAGAAAAATAACAATTGTTGTGATATTTTCTTTCACTATTTCAAACAATGAATTTATCACGTTATGTGCATAGAATCAAGATAAGTCTGAAAATATGACTTGTTAAAAACCTTATTCAGAGCATTTTTGTATCACTTTTTCATTGCTACAGCTTCAAAGGAAATCATGCCGATGGTCATTGCTGTCGCTACACTCTTCTACATATCTCACGTGATTTATTTCTGACTACTAGTGAGGCTGAAGACATCGTTGTATTTTTTAAAAAAAATCCATATAAAAAAATAAATAAAAAAAAAAATTAAGAAATTAAAGACAAGAGGGCTTTGATGTACTGAAATCCATCTCGATATTTTTTATGATTTTCCACGGTCTCATCAATTGCATAATTTTAAGAAATAAGTCTAAATTTCGGTAAGGAAATCTTGCTAAACAGCGATGATCGATAACATTTCTACATATGCAAAAATTCTTCATCTTATTTTCTGTACCTCAAAATTCTACGACTGAATCTTAGACTTTGTGATAAAAATTCCCTTTCTCGGAGAAGCACTTTAAAATATGAATGTGACTCCCCTGTGTAAAAGGGTTTATGATATTTTATATTATATTCAATACATATAATGTTATTTTTCATTTTAAGCACATATTGTAAAGTATATCTCAATGATTAAAACTCTAAATGAATATCATTTCGAGTTATAATCACTGTAACATATATACTATTCTCCCTTATTGCGAATATTATAGCTCTTTATTTATATCATTAAAGTTTTATCTCGTTCTCCGTATTTTCTTGCTACTCTGAAAGCCCAGATAATCCCTTATACCAGATTAAATAAATTTTTAGTAAAAGTGAAGTATATATAATGTAATACCTTAAAATTATCAATAAAAATATTTGAGGACAACACCTTAAATCAAAAATTAATTCCTTAATAAAAGTGAGATAATTATTTAAAAAAAAATAAATTTACCTAAGGAATAAAGTCAAACGATTCTAAAGAAAAAGCAAGAAAAAATAAATAAAAGATTTTTATAATTTAAAATAATTACAGAATGATAAATTATTCTCTTTTATATTTTTCTGTTTACATTTGTGAGATTTAAGAAAATAGTATTTAGATTTTTGTTTATCGATTGGTAAAGGGTATTAAATACATGTGAAAATAAAACATTTTGAACATTTTTCTATCTAAAATTTTTATGTCACGAAATAAATTCTGTCTCTACAAAAATTATTTCTTTTTACTACGCGTTTAATGTATCAGAAAAGTCATAAATTTTTATATTATTTTGCTTTTGAGAAGTACAATGTTGCAATGTACTTTATCTTTTATTATGAATTAAAAATTAAACATTAAACAGTTTTACAGTCTTTCTACCTTAAAATTTTTCTAAAGGGTATCTTCTTTTACGATTTATTTTGTCTTCAAACATTTTCTTTTTTATTTTGTCGTAACAATTTATTATTCCTCAAAAAAGGAAAAAAAAAAAAAAAAGAAAAGAAAAGAAAGAAAGAAAACATGAGATTTAATCATAAATCTCACCATAAATTCCAAAACATTAAGCTTCGAATTTTTTGCTTATTATAAATCTTTCATGTAGTCCTATGGTAATGTAAGATTATTAAAATAAACTCCACTGTTTTTCATAAAAATTATGTCCAAGTTGATAGTTGCTCTGGCCTTCAGTTTAACAGTTCACGAGTTCAATTCCCACCTCGGGCCTTGATATCTGAAGTTTTTCAGGATCCTTTTTAAATTATAGGCCCTGTTCTAATCAGCATTGTGTGCAAAAGATGAACGTTGAGAAACAAAGAGATCTAAATTAATAACAAGGATGATAGGGCATAATTATAGTTGTAAGGGGGGAACCTGAGTAACTTCTTATACATTTCCCATGTTTGATGTTCTTGAATAAAACAAATAATCGAAATAAATTTTCCGTTATTCAATATGGATAAAGGAGACCTGAAAAATGACGGTCGTATCAATGGAAGCAGTTCACGCTTCACATGTTTTCTGACTTTGTATCAGTGAATGTCCCCCTTATATAAATGTAAAACAGTACATTGCCCATGGTAATTAAATTAACATAAACGCTGATCTTGTGCTTGAAGGGAAGAAGATCAATCCTTATCGTAACAAAAGATCCATCTGGTTAATGAAATCTGTCACAGTAATTATTTCCATCGATCGAAGTGAAATAAGTGTCTTAATCTAACAATACCAATTCTCTGGTTCAAATTTAATGAAGATCCAAAATTATACGACTTTGCCTTTTAGTATGTCTTTTAATGTGTTACCTAAACTTTATATTATTCTTAATGCTATGTAAGCATATAAATGTAAAATACCAAAAAAATTCATAAAATATTCGTAAGCTATGTAACCTAAGACAGTGCATAACATCAAATACACTTAAAGTACAAATACATTAACAAAATACAAGCCTTTAAATTTAAATATTTACAAAAATAGAAAGAAATTTTTTAATGAAAAAATTATTTAAAAAATAAATAAACTGGTTCATAACACAAATATATAGAGATATATAAAAATATACTTAATATATAAGGAATGCTTAACAAAAATAGAAAAAATAAATTTATCCGTGAAATAAGTTTTTTTTTTTTTTTCAATGGAAATTATTTGTAATAAAATAAATAATTAAATTAATAATGGAAAAAAGCATAATTTCTTTTTAAATCAATGAAAAGAAACTATGCTTTTTTCATATTATGTTTAGCATTGTTTTAAAACTGCATAATAGATTATTGGGGATAGTCTTCGTTGATACTTAAAATATAGGCTATAGTACCTTGCAATTTTGATCATGATCAAATAATGAGGCCAGCATCTATATTTGCATTTTTAAAACATCAATGAAAGTAATTTTTAAGAAGTAACAATAATTATACTTTTCCATGCATTTTTAAAACAATAAATTCAAAATATATTTCTTAATTTACTTGATATTAGTATTAATTTCCGACGCTAAAACTTTCGTTTTTTAAATCAGAAAAACCGTTTCCAACGATTAACCTTTTAAAATGTGTTTCAAATGTTAAAATAAACAAGGTAAAAGAATTATGTTAATCACGTAACCTAGATATAAATCAAAGCGAAAATATTCAATTCATAATTTTATCTACAAAACTGCCAATCGGCGGCGATTTGTAGCGAAATATGGTTTACCAATAGACCTGAAGCTACTCATGTAAACGTCATTGTTACTATGGTAACTGAGAGTCATGTGATCCAGACGCAGTCGCAATCGAGTAGGCTAATGATCAATAGGTTCTTCTCCACGCGCCGGTTGGAAGAATCACTTGAGATGGGATGCTGGAAGATGAGGAGCAATAATTCTACGAAAGTATGGTGAAAAGCACATGTTTCCTGTTAAATTTATTCGCTAAATTAATATGTACATAAAAATTATTTGCTTCCAGATCTATCAATAGGTGCGAGTTGCTTATTGCAGCGGATTACCAGATGCTTATTTCTGAGGACCGAAGAGCACTATTATTATGATTTAGAACGAAGAGTTATTTTAAAATATTGTTTTTTTAATTGAATATTCCAGTTATACTGAATTTTAAAAAATACAAGAACTTTAAAATTCTAATTAATTTTAATTAAAAATAAATCAAGGGTGCTATGATTATCTCATAACATTAAATATTCCAGTTAAACGAAACTTAAAGAAATTAATATGTTTAATTCAATTACACTTTACAACAAAATAGCGTGATTTTTATTTTTAAAATAACATTTTTCTGATTATTCTTGTTCTTTCCCATTGTTCTTTTCTCTATGTTTTTGCAGAGAATTTCTGCAATATTGTATGTTTAACCTAAAATATGTAATAGAAAATGTGTATGAAATTAAATGAAATGAATCGTGTAAAAAATATTCCATATATTATTAAATAACGTATTGGTTATATTATATCAATTGATGAAAAAATGTGTTTGGTTTCTAAGTTTAATTTGTTGTCCTTATAATTAATATAAATAAAATCTTTATACTGTTTATCCACAGAATTTTATTTCACCATTAAATTAAAAATGGCTGTACGAATTTGGAAGAAGCTTGTATATGTATGTTGATCTATAAATAAATTAAGACAAAGGGTATGTTTCATTTCGAAATTATGATTTAAATTAATTTTAAAAAATTGAATGTGCATTTTTAATTAACTTAAAAGATCATTTTACAGAGATGCTGATTTTTATGAGGTATAAAATTATTCATCCCGTGATATACAACATTCCGGAACTGTGATCGCTTCAAGAATGGAGGCATGGTGTTCTTTCTGCCTTTTAAAATTGTCATTTATTTATTAATGCTTGGAATATTGCGTATTAATGCTTGGAATACATCGTATCTTTGCACCTTTATCCATTACCACATATTTTTAACGAATCACACAAAGAAATGCCTTTTTTTGCAATTTTTCAATGCATAGTTTCTTTATACTCTTTCAAAAATTAAGCTACCACATAAAGATGTTATTCGCTCTCTCAATAATCTCGCGATTAGAAGCTGAATAACTAGAGCCCTTACCATTCTTTCAGCCGTTCGTGGGTTGAAATCCCACTTCGGGTTGGGATGTTTCTAGTGGTTCGGAATGCAATTTAAACCGCAGGTACTGGTCTAATTAGCCCTCGTGAGCAAAAAATGACCATTGAGTGACAATCAAAAACTATCGTTTGGAAATGCATTGAGATTACAATGAAAAGAGAGATACCATTAAGTTTTTATTTTATAGTATATTTTCATTGTAGTATATCAGAAAAATATATATTTATTTTAAATATTATCATAACTTACATGAGTATATAAGCCACAAAATATTGCTAGCTGTTGTTCTGGATTTTGAGGATGCTAAAAATAAATCAAATAGTAAGAAAAGGAAGTGAACAAAAATTGATAGCTGAAGCAAGAATCTTTCACATCTTAACTCGATTAAAGAAATACATTTAAAAGATAAGGCTTTCCTAAATTATATTAGGATGAATGAAGAATTGTAGAAAATTAATGTATAGTTAAAATGAATTCTTTTTAATTATAATAAAAAGGATAAATTCATGCGTTCTTCTTTAAGACCTAACGATTAAATGTGACTTGGCGCTTTCTGCCAACTGGTAGAATGTATGAAGATTTAAAATTTACAACAATTATTTCTCCTCGAGCTTTGCTACAAATAATACAGAAAACGACAGTAATAAAAGTTCTCCCTAAGGAATACTTGAAAGAAAGTAATTCCTATAACCATTTATTGATTATTATATTTATTATGCTTAATATATTTATATATATATAAATAAAAAGTGTAAATTGGATTGAATAAATTAAGTTTAAAATTATAATAATTAAAATATTTATTTTATTTAATTAAAAACAAAGTAAGATGATAATCACTTAAATTATGGAATAATTAATGAAAAAATGAATGCATTTCGTTAACTGGATTATAATGTTTTATGTTTAAATAGATGAAAAAATCAAATAGTTTAAGCATTTATTCTATTTTTTAGTAATACGTTATTGTATGAACATATAATATACGTAACAAATTATTTTTCACTTGTTCATTCTAGCAAATTTCCATCAAATTTTTTTTATAAAATATCTTATAATTTTTCATATATTTTCTTTTTATTCGATTCGAAAAGTAAATAGTCCTAACTTGCCACAAATGAGACTCATCTTTGTATGCTTCTGTCATTTCTTGCATTATTTGCTTTATAATTATTTTAGCAAATAAAACGGAAACTAAACAGAAATTTCAGTAAATATTATACCTATGAGAAGAGACATGGGGCAGCAGGAAGCCTCTGTTTATTTCCTGTAATTCCCCACTTTGAAAGAAAAATCAGAACTTGCTGGAATTTTCTTCAACTCGTTAAAACAACACCATACATAGTACGATTTTCTACGCTTCAAACAAATCCAAACTCAGAATAGTATCGTGTGATTACAAGGTTATTTTGAAGATACTTGTCATTTGACTGTTATGAGGTAGAAGAAGGAGACAACTCAACAATGACGTCACAAAAAGTACTACTTTTTAGCTAACCTCATTGTTGAGTTGTCTCCTTCTTCTACCTCATAACAGTCAAATGACAAGTATCTTCAAAATAACCTTGTAATCACACGATACTATTCTGAGTTTGGATTTGTTTGAAGCGTAGAAAATCGTACTATGTATGGTGTTGTTTTAACGAGTTGAAGAAAATTCCAGCAAGTTCTGATTTTTCTTTCAAAGTGGGGAATTACAGGAAATAAACAGAGGCTTCCTGCTGCCCCATGTCTCTTCTCATAGGTATAATATTTACTGAAATTTCTGTTTAGTTTCCGTTTTATTTGCTAAAATAATTATAAAGCAAATAATGCAAGAAATGACAGAAGCATACAAAGATGAGTCTCATTTGTGGCAAGTTAGGACTATTTACTTTTCGAATCGAATAAAAAGAAAATATATGAAAAATTATAAGATATTTTATAAAAAAAATTTGATGGAAATTTGCTAGAATGAACAAGTGAAAAATAATTTGTTACGTATATTATATGTTCATACAATAACGTATTACTAAAAAATAGAATAAATGCTTAAACTATTTGATTTTTTCATCTATTTAAACATAAAACATTATAATCCAGTTAACGAAATGCATTCATTTTTTCATTAATTATTCCATAATTTAAGTGATTATCATCTTACTTTGTTTTTAATTAAATAAAATAAATATTTTAATTATTATAATTTTAAACTTAATTTATTCAATCCAATTTACACTTTTTATTTATATATATATAAATATATTAAGCATAATAAATATAATAATCAATAAATGGTTATAGGAATTACTTTCTTTCAAGTATTCCTTAGGGAGAACTTTTATTACTGTCGTTTTCTGTATTATTTGTAGCAAAGCTCGAGGAGAAATAATTGTTGTAAATTTTAAATCTTCATACATTCTACCAGTTGGCAGAAAGCGCCAAGTCACATTTAATCGTTAGGTCTTAAAGAAGAACGCATGAATTTATCCTTTTTATTATAATTAAAAAGAATTCATTTTAACTATACATTAATTTTCTACAATTCTTCATTCATCCTAATATAATTTAGGAAAGCCTTATCTTTTAAATGTATTTCTTTAATCGAGTTAAGATGTGAAAGATTCTTGCTTCAGCTATCAATTTTTGTTCACTTCCTTTTCTTACTATTTGATTTATTTTTAGCATCCTCAAAATCCAGAACAACAGCTAGCAATATTTTGTGGCTTATATACTCATGTAAGTTATGATAATATTTAAAATAAATATATATTTTTCTGATATACTACAATGAAAATATACTATAAAATAAAAACTTAATGGTATCTCTCTTTTCATTGTAATCTCAATGCATTTCCAAACGATAGTTTTTGATTGTCACTCAATGGTCATTTTTTGCTCACGAGGGCTAATTAGACCAGTACCTGCGGTTTAAATTGCATTCCGAACCACTAGAAACATCCCAACCCGAAGTGGGATTTCAACCCACGAACGGCTGAAAGAATGGTAAGGGCTCTAGTTATTCAGCTTCTAATCGCGAGATTATTGAGAGAGCGAATAACATCTTTATGTGGTAGCTTAATTTTTGAAAGAGTATAAAGAAACTATGCATTGAAAAATTGCAAAAAAAGGCATTTCTTTGTGTGATTCGTTAAAAATATGTGGTAATGGATAAAGGTGCAAAGATACGATGTATTCCAAGCATTAATACGCAATATTCCAAGCATTAATAAATAAATGACAATTTTAAAAGGCAGAAAGAACACCATGCCTCCATTCTTGAAGCGATCACAGTTCCGGAATGTTGTATATCACGGGATGAATAATTTTATACCTCATAAAAATCAGCATCTCTGTAAAATGATCTTTTAAGTTAATTAAAAATGCACATTCAATTTTTTAAAATTAATTTAAATCATAATTTCGAAATGAAACATACCCTTTGTCTTAATTTATTTATAGATCAACATACATATACAAGCTTCTTCCAAATTCGTACAGCCATTTTTAATTTAATGGTGAAATAAAATTCTGTGGATAAACAGTATAAAGATTTTATTTATATTAATTATAAGGACAACAAATTAAACTTAGAAACCAAACACATTTTTTCATCAATTGATATAATATAACCAATACGTTATTTAATAATATATGGAATATTTTTTACACGATTCATTTCATTTAATTTCATACACATTTTCTATTACATATTTTAGGTTAAACATACAATATTGCAGAAATTCTCTGCAAAAACATAGAGAAAAGAACAATGGGAAAGAACAAGAATAATCAGAAAAATGTTATTTTAAAAATAAAAATCACGCTATTTTGTTGTAAAGTGTAATTGAATTAAACATATTAATTTCTTTAAGTTTCGTTTAACTGGAATATTTAATGTTATGAGATAATCATAGCACCCTTGATTTATTTTTAATTAAAATTAATTAGAATTTTAAAGTTCTTGTATTTTTTAAAATTCAGTATAACTGGAATATTCAATTAAAAAAACAATATTTTAAAATAACTCTTCGTTCTAAATCATAATAATAGTGCTCTTCGGTCCTCAGAAATAAGCATCTGGTAATCCGCTGCAATAAGCAACTCGCACCTATTGATAGATCTGGAAGCAAATAATTTTTATGTACATATTAATTTAGCGAATAAATTTAACAGGAAACATGTGCTTTTCACCATACTTTCGTAGAATTATTGCTCCTCATCTTCCAGCATCCCATCTCAAGTGATTCTTCCAACCGGCGCGTGGAGAAGAACCTATTGATCATTAGCCTACTCGATTGCGACTGCGTCTGGATCACATGACTCTCAGTTACCATAGTAACAATGACGTTTACATGAGTAGCTTCAGGTCTATTGGTAAACCATATTTCGCTACAAATCGCCGCCGATTGGCAGTTTTGTAGATAAAATTATGAATTGAATATTTTCGCTTTGATTTATATCTAGGTTACGTGATTAACATAATTCTTTTACCTTGTTTATTTTAACATTTGAAACACATTTTAAAAGGTTAATCGTTGGAAACGGTTTTTCTGATTTAAAAAACGAAAGTTTTAGCGTCGGAAATTAATACTAATATCAAGTAAATTAAGAAATATATTTTGAATTTATTGTTTTAAAAATGCATGGAAAAGTATAATTATTGTTACTTCTTAAAAATTACTTTCATTGATGTTTTAAAAATGCAAATATAGATGCTGGCCTCATTATTTGATCATGATCAAAATTGCAAGGTACTATAGCCTATATTTTAAGTATCAACGAAGACTATCCCCAATAATCTATTATGCAGTTTTAAAACAATGCTAAACATAATATGAAAAAAGCATAGTTTCTTTTCATTGATTTAAAAAGAAATTATGCTTTTTTCCATTATTAATTTAATTATTTATTTTATTACAAATAATTTCCATTGAAAAAAAAAAAAAAACTTATTTCACGGATAAATTTATTTTTTCTATTTTTGTTAAGCATTCCTTATATATTAAGTATATTTTTATATATCTCTATATATTTGTGTTATGAACCAGTTTATTTATTTTTTAAATAATTTTTTCATTAAAAAATTTCTTTCTATTTTTGTAAATATTTAAATTTAAAGGCTTGTATTTTGTTAATGTATTTGTACTTTAAGTGTATTTGATGTTATGCACTGTCTTAGGTTACATAGCTTACGAATATTTTATGAATTTTTTTGGTATTTTACATTTATATGCTTACATAGCATTAAGAATAATATAAAGTTTAGGTAACACATTAAAAGACATACTAAAAGGCAAAGTCGTATAATTTTGGATCTTCATTAAATTTGAACCAGAGAATTGGTATTGTTAGATTAAGACACTTATTTCACTTCGATCGATGGAAATAATTACTGTGACAGATTTCATTAACCAGATGGATCTTTTGTTACGATAAGGATTGATCTTCTTCCCTTCAAGCACAAGATCAGCGTTTATGTTAATTTAATTACCATGGGCAATGTACTGTTTTACATTTATATAAGGGGGACATTCACTGATACAAAGTCAGAAAACATGTGAAGCGTGAACTGCTTCCATTGATACGACCGTCATTTTTCAGGTCTCCTTTATCCATATTGAATAACGGAAAATTTATTTCGATTATTTGTTTTATTCAAGAACATCAAACATGGGAAATGTATAAGAAGTTACTCAGGTTCCCCCCTTACAACTATAATTATGCCCTATCATCCTTGTTATTAATTTAGATCTCTTTGTTTCTCAACGTTCATCTTTTGCACACAATGCTGATTAGAACAGGGCCTATAATTTAAAAAGGATCCTGAAAAACTTCAGATATCAAGGCCCGAGGTGGGAATTGAACTCGTGAACTGTTAAACTGAAGGCCAGAGCAACTATCAACTTGGACATAATTTTTATGAAAAACAGTGGAGTTTATTTTAATAATCTTACATTACCATAGGACTACATGAAAGATTTATAATAAGCAAAAAATTCGAAGCTTAATGTTTTGGAATTTATGGTGAGATTTATGATTAAATCTCATGTTTTCTTTCTTTCTTTTCTTTTCTTTTTTTTTTTTTTTTCCTTTTTTGAGGAATAATAAATTGTTACGACAAAATAAAAAAGAAAATGTTTGAAGACAAAATAAATCGTAAAAGAAGATACCCTTTAGAAAAATTTTAAGGTAGAAAGACTGTAAAACTGTTTAATGTTTAATTTTTAATTCATAATAAAAGATAAAGTACATTGCAACATTGTACTTCTCAAAAGCAAAATAATATAAAAATTTATGACTTTTCTGATACATTAAACGCGTAGTAAAAAGAAATAATTTTTGTAGAGACAGAATTTATTTCGTGACATAAAAATTTTAGATAGAAAAATGTTCAAAATGTTTTATTTTCACATGTATTTAATACCCTTTACCAATCGATAAACAAAAATCTAAATACTATTTTCTTAAATCTCACAAATGTAAACAGAAAAATATAAAAGAGAATAATTTATCATTCTGTAATTATTTTAAATTATAAAAATCTTTTATTTATTTTTTCTTGCTTTTTCTTTAGAATCGTTTGACTTTATTCCTTAGGTAAATTTATTTTTTTTTAAATAATTATCTCACTTTTATTAAGGAATTAATTTTTGATTTAAGGTGTTGTCCTCAAATATTTTTATTGATAATTTTAAGGTATTACATTATATATACTTCACTTTTACTAAAAATTTATTTAATCTGGTATAAGGGATTATCTGGGCTTTCAGAGTAGCAAGAAAATACGGAGAACGAGATAAAACTTTAATGATATAAATAAAGAGCTATAATATTCGCAATAAGGGAGAATAGTATATATGTTACAGTGATTATAACTCGAAATGATATTCATTTAGAGTTTTAATCATTGAGATATACTTTACAATATGTGCTTAAAATGAAAAATAACATTATATGTATTGAATATAATATAAAATATCATAAACCCTTTTACACAGGGGAGTCACATTCATATTTTAAAGTGCTTCTCCGAGAAAGGGAATTTTTATCACAAAGTCTAAGATTCAGTCGTAGAATTTTGAGGTACAGAAAATAAGATGAAGAATTTTTGCATATGTAGAAATGTTATCGATCATCGCTGTTTAGCAAGATTTCCTTACCGAAATTTAGACTTATTTCTTAAAATTATGCAATTGATGAGACCGTGGAAAATCATAAAAAATATCGAGATGGATTTCAGTACATCAAAGCCCTCTTGTCTTTAATTTCTTAATTTTTTTTTTTATTTATTTTTTTATATGGATTTTTTTTAAAAAATACAACGATGTCTTCAGCCTCACTAGTAGTCAGAAATAAATCACGTGAGATATGTAGAAGAGTGTAGCGACAGCAATGACCATCGGCATGATTTCCTTTGAAGCTGTAGCAATGAAAAAGTGATACAAAAATGCTCTGAATAAGGTTTTTAACAAGTCATATTTTCAGACTTATCTTGATTCTATGCACATAACGTGATAAATTCATTGTTTGAAATAGTGAAAGAAAATATCACAACAATTGTTATTTTTCTTAAAATCATGCTCTTGATGAAATGTTTGGGTTTCTGTTGATAAGGTGACTTCCTGAATCCAATAATTATCCTAAATAACTAATTATTTAAATAGATAGCATTTCATTTCTTACATGAAAAGGTCTAGATACTTTCATCATCGATCCCTTTGTTCTAGCTGCCTATCATAGTCATATCCGACTCAGACCTTTTTGGTGACATAAATAGTATTCTACTTTTGCTTCAGTCTACTCCTGGGCCAAATATGACAACTGAAAGTGTCTCACCATTAGTGGTTTTTCGTCAGTGCCTACAAAATAAACTTAATTTATTATAACATTAATCTCTATCACATTGCTCGAAATTGAAGCCATATGTACTGCTTTAACCAATTTTTTTTTCTGAACATAAAATGAGGTTTTTGGTGGATATTTAAATTCCTTTCTTGGGTTTTTTTTTTTAAATTTTTTTTATATTTATTTATTTATTTATTTTTTTTGAATGATATATCATATTTTTACACCATTTTTTAACTAATTTAATTTGTACAATGATCATGATTGTAATTCCAACATTAAGTCAAGTCTTATTGGAATCTATGGTGACAGCTAATGTGAAGTTTTGAGACCCAGATACAATTTTTAGATATCATTAGAAGTGCAAGATTTTTCAAATTTTATACTTTAATCCATGGTTTAAATCTTGACCTACTGGGCGGAAAAATTAATCGCAGTAATTTTATTATAAAAATGAGTTAATTATACTTTTAAATTTTTATCTAAACTTAATACAAAAAACAATTGTAATGTATTATTTAAAGACGTTTCACAAAATCTTAATGGAATTTTGGGAAATAAATACAACTGATTCAACATTTTAAATGAAGATTGAAAAATCCTTTACAAATAATGAACAAAAACTTAAAACTATAATAATGATAAACAACTACAAAATATTTTTAATAACTATGCCATCTTTATTTTCTTAATGATATGAAGCAATTGGCAAAAGACGATTTATTTTCTATTTTTATCAAAGTAATATGTTCATCCAATAAGTATATTTTTACTATGTTTCGACACTTACTTTATTATATTGTAAAAAAAAAGCCCTGTTGTATTTACAGTAAAAAATGCGCAGCTATTACATCTGTTTTTCACTGTAAATTTTATATATATATTACAATGTTATGTTCTTAATGGCAAGCTAGCTTTCCGATTATTAAACGAGAAGCAGATACGTATATACATGATAAAGTATGAACTTTAAAGCTAGAAATTCGTTTACTAAAACTTGAACATTTAGTATAGTATAAAATAGCTTAGAAAGAATTCTTAGCTATTTTACAAGCGATTACTTAAAAAAAAAAAAAAAAGATCTATTGTACATTAGCTTTATAATGAGATCTTATTCAAACTGGTTAAGGAAAATGCCGATTTTGGTGTAATATTCTGTGGTACCAATAACAGAAAGAGTGAATCAAAACTGTAACTAACCAAGCATGTAACCATACCACAGCTGATTACAAAGATAAAATAATTGCACTTTGCACAAAATTAAGAAATAAAATCAACACACGTGAAGGAACTCGGGAAGTTGATTCAACCAGCAGATGACGCTACAATCAATACGGAAGCAGACTCACTTAGAAGTAATTTTTTTTTAAACCGCAATTTGTATTCTTACGAATAAGTTTGCTGAATATGATGGTGCCTTGAAGTTAACAAACTGTTGCTTCACCAAAGAAACTTTCTTCAGGTCTCAATACAGCGTTATTCTTTAGGAAAGATTAAAAGCAATTTGATAAGAGGGTTGGATTTATAAAAAATAAACCGAATTTAATCAACGAAGTAAGAATGTGATTAAATTAGAATAAGAATAAATTAGCAGAAATATATATTTAAATTTTTTATGCATAAATTATAATTGGGAGATTAATAAAAGATAATAAAAGATTAATAAAAGATAAATTAATAAAGATTAATAAAGATAAAAGATATTAATTATTAATAAAAGATAAATTATCACAATGCAGTTTTTATAAGCCATGGTGTTTTTTAAGAAATTTTGACCATTGTAAGAAATCTACAGAAAATATAGGAAGATGAGAGGGTTTATCTAATTCATACAATTTTATTTTCAAGTAGCAATATTTTTTTCTTTGGGCCATTCATAGACAATTCTTCAACTAACACGAAAAGTCCTTATCAGAAAAAAATGATTTAAAATAAAATTTTAAAAAATCGCTATATTGCTTGGAATTGTTATGGGGAAAGAATATTTCATTTGTTTAAATAACTTCATCATATAAAAATTAAACAATTCTCAGTCAAATTTGGAAAAAACTTGACTGATATTTTCTATCCTGTTGGTCGAGAATACATAAATTGAAGTTATAAGTG
>JAPDSC010085016.1:0-10359 GCA_026290005.1 Latrodectus geometricus | reverse complement strand
CATTGTATATAGTTTCATATAATATGTAAACTATATACAGTGGTCACTTCTATTGTATGTTAAATTGGAATTACATGAATAAAGAGAAACCATGAAATTAAGACATAAAAATACACAAGAAGGATTTTTTCCAAAATCATAAATAAACGTTTTTTTTAAATATTTAAATAAATATATTATTTTATTTAATATAACTTATGTGTATCTTTGAAGACATTTTTTTCATCCACCATTTATGAAAGCAGGTGTGTGATTCATAATTAAAAAGAAAATTTATAGTATTTTATATTTTTTATTATTTGGAAGGCTACAGAAATAAGAAAGTTTATAAAAACATCTTACCGATGTCAAGTATTTTGGTGAGTATACAAACTTTGGATGGAATAGTAATTTCAGATAAAGATGTTTCTCTACAAAAATATTTCATAACACTGGTCGATCAGAAAGTGTTTCATATGGTCAATCTTAATCATGTTTGTGGATTGTTACAAAAAATTGGGAAATACTCAATGAAAAGAATAGGCATCAAACAATATTTGAAAACTGTAGATATTTTCGTTTTATTCAATAAATTAGGACGTTAAAATTAGTATTAAAAACAACATCAAACATTGTTCTATTTGGACCTTTGATCATTTTTTATAACATATGTGTAGTATATTCATAAGATTTAAATTAATTTGAATTTCCTATAGGCAACAGAATTCTACTGCAATATTTTTCTGTTTTTACCAATTCCTTAACAACTATAAGAAAACACTAATTCTCTTCTTCTTATTATTCTATTAAAATATCCAGCAACTCAAATTTGTTTCAAATCATGATTGCAATTTTTTATTATAAATCTATAATCTATAATCCTGCTGCATAACCAAAGACTATTTTGAATGTAAAATATCATGTTTTAGTTTTCAAAATTTTGCAACACATACTGAAAAAACATCATTCAAATAATAAATGTTTGGAAATTACGGTATGAGAATGTCGCAGATAAACGTGCCGCTCTTTTCTTTTAAACATTATTTTATTAAATGCAATATTATATGCATAAAATAAAGATACACTTAATAGACAAATTATGATACATTTTGCTTAGTAAATATAAAATACATAACTTATGTTAAAAATATTTTTTTATTTTATTATTTTATATTTCAATATAGCATGATAATATTCCTTCATTAATTTATTAAGTAAATAAATTGTAGTAAAAGATATACAGTTTAGCTCTCATACAATGTAATTTCTAGTTGTTTGAAATATTCAAGGAAAAATTTCAGGCAAGACATTTATATATAAAACAATTCAAATAATCAAAAAACATTTTTTTTAATGTCATATTATTGTTACAAGATCGCAGCTGGATATTTAAGTTTCAATTATAAAATAACAATAAATAAAACAAATAAAAATTTTAGCTTCATGTCTTATTGGTTTATAAACTGTATGACATGACGAAATCATTAAATCTGAAAGCAATTTGTGGACATACAGAAATTTGAAATTTATAGAAAGTATTAGTAACTAAAATGATATTTACTTGGTTAAACATGATTATAATTTGAGTTTTTAACATAGAAATGACAATTTCTTTCATCCCACTTCATGTTTATATCCTACTTCATGAACGGTAGCTGTTGGAGTATGTCAGCCCAGTCTCTCAGCATCATACGACCAGATGTATTTATATTGTTATCCTGGTGACCACGCAGACCATACCATAATCAAATGATTTATGTACCCAGAGAAGTAAGAATAAAAAGCGAGATATGTGTCTAGCATTATTTCATTAAAAATGATACTTTGGTGTTATTGAACTTGAAAATAAATGATCACTATTAAAACTATTAAAATAACCATCGATTCAAATTAGAGACGTGAATGCCATGCATTCAGTTACCAGATGTAGGTTCCTAATGACGATAACGAATGCAATACAAAGATGAAAATCTTTTTAGGGAGTTTTGACACATGTATAGGGGCAGTATGCTGTACTCAGAACCAAGACTTATCAGTCATTTCTGTAACCAAATATTTCGTTGGGCCCATTAGAATCACTTTTCTCGTTTTTGTATTGAGCATTGAAACTAATTTAGTGGTTGTAAGCATTATACTTTGAGCTAATTGTAGTCTTATGGTAAAAAAATGGTCCACGGGACATAAGGTTCTAAGATTGGTTCAAGCCCTTGCTAAAAATGGAAAATGGGTGATACACTTCTCCCATTTTTATGTACTTTTTGATAGAATTCTCGGGTGTTTACTGGATTTTAGTCTTTTGTAACTTGAGTATGGGTTAGTGTCAACGAAAAGTCCTCAAAATACCATATTTTGATGGATTATAAAGTATCTTACTACAACATTAAGTATTTTGGCTGTCTTCTTCATGATGCCAATACAGAATGTCATTGCTTGAAGTGGATGGCATAAGTTCAAACAGAGCAAGTAATAATATCACGAAGCGTTAATCTATACTATTCATCGGCAACGACTCTGTTCTCATGAAACTATGACACATGCTGGTATAAAAGTTTCTCAAGTTATATGATCAGCATCATTATATTCTGGAAATTCAACCTCTTAAAACGATTTCCAAATAAAAGAGTCTTTGCACTATTTGTTTATGTAATACCTCAATTCACAATCATTTTTGTGTTACAGATAATAATATGATTAAATAGTTTTTATTTCATATTCACACAGATAAATGTGACAATATTCTATTGACACCTTAATGCACTTTGTGCTATTATTTTATAATCTAAAATTAACAAAAATATTTATGAATAAAATTAATATTTAGGAAATTTAGTATTGCTTTTATTACGTTGACTCATTAAATAAAATATTAGTTTGGGGGAAAAGTTATCCATTATTTTTTGGGTAGACGTCTGTAGTGATCGCTATCTCGTGAGGTATCTATCAAACAATTTCATATTTATGCTCATTGGAAAGGTGATATTTGACACAAAAATATTCTCTTGCGGTTTTTTGTTTGATTAATTCAGTTATGAGTACAAGGTTTTAAAAATAGAAGACAACAAACAGAAAATTCGATACATTTTAGTTTTTCTTTTATAATGGCGAAAATGCTAACCAGGTGGCTAAAATTGTGAAAGGTGTTTATCGTCCTATATATGACTGTAACAACCAGTTACGCACAATTTTGGTTTTGTCGATCCCGTTTGGGTATTTGGATTCTAAAGATGCACCTCGCATAGACACAACATCGTCGAGAATGTCTATAAAATATCAAAAATTATCAAACTTGACAGCATGTCAGCAGTCGTAGCTTCGCACAGGACCTAAAATTCTAATGAAAACTGTTTTAAACCTTTTTACAAAGTGAATCTGTAAGAAGTTACAAAAATTTCACGTAAAAATAATGGATCTTTTTTCTCCCAACCTAATATATTACGAATGTTGTAGTATGAGAATAATATATACATATAATTTTTGTTGTTCTTTTTGTATAATGGTGGCTACTAAGATTTTCACTTTCATTAAGGGGTGGAAGTGATGGTTTCTTATCTAGTGGGACACACGGAGGGTAAGCGATTGTTGCCCAAAACTTGAGTCTTCGTAATTTAGAAGCAGGGATTAAGCAGAAGACTATTAGACTCAGTCTGCCACTTCCGCAAAAATATTATTTCCCTAAAAACAAAAGACTATATAATATAAATTCTTGTTTTATTTAATATACAATAATGAAACTATACAAAAAATAAACTATTATATCTTATAAAATTTTTGCTCATCCTGTTAAGTAACATTTCCTTCATTTTTCAAGTGTATATTAAAATTAACAAAATAAAAATTTTAAAGAAACTGAACAATAAAATGAGATTGAACCATATACTAAAGAGGAAGGATTTTCTACATAATAAACATTTAATATGCAGTGGCTTTCAAAAGTTGCCGGAAAGTGAATTACGTTTTCTTTATCTTATTTGTCTTGTTTTACTAGCTTATTTGACCATAAACTAACCTCTTTTAAAAATATAAAATTAACCGTATACTTCGCTAATGGATAATTTTTACAAATTGATAATCGTACATTTTAATAAACAGTTAGTAGATTATCATAAACCAATTTAACATTTATTTACTGTAAATGAAGAATGAAGTTCAAAATACTAATTGCAAGCAAACTAATATTCAGTTTAATTTACTGAAAGTACCATGAGTTGTACAACATTTTGAGACACAAAATGACACAAACATGCGTATTCTACAAATTAATTAACATAACAATAGAGCAGCGACAAAACTCGAGGCAACATACAAGAAGGAGAACACCAATGAGATAGCCTTGCTTCAGGACCCACACGTAAACATCGGTATGACTTTCTATACTGTTAAACATGCAGCCATTTAAACACTAGGGAAGCATGGTTAGTATTCACAGAACAGGTGATCGTTAATTTACTACCACCGACAGAAACGTCAGTCTTTTCGACACAGACAATACAATAAGGGAATATAACTATGGGTACGAAATATGCAGGACCACATGGAGATTTGGCGGAAGCATCTTTGAAGCATATTTGAATGCAAAGTCACAGTTTTGGGGTTATGATTTCAAGGATGACAGAGGAACAACATTAATATATTACCTAATTGAGCATCACCTACATAGAGCAAATCATGCAGACAATATACCAACATCCCGCACAACACGAGCACAGAGAAATCCAGATTTCTTAATAGTCAATAGATGTGTCTTGTCTATTATAAATAAATGGAGAGTAATAGACACGTACACAGCAATTGACTACAATTATATAAGTCTCACAATTGACTATCAAAGTGAAACAATTTCCAGTATAAGGTTAAAAATGAAATTTAACAATCACAATAAGTTCAAAAGACTAATTAATGAGAACTCAAAGAAAATACTAGGAAAATTAAGAAAGGTAAATAGTACAAATGAATTAGATAATTTAACTAAATAATTCATAATTTGATAAAGAATAAAACGCTGCAAAAAAATTTACAAAAACAAGAAATGCTACTGTTCTCCATCCTTTACAGGGTGAACTAAGGATCTTGCGTTACAAAGGAACAAAGTTAGGGCACTACATCGTTGATTCTAGAATAGTGAAGAAGAAGAGAAACATCAACGGAGGTTTACGTTCTGTAAAGAACACTCAAAATACAAAAAATCATAATAAACACTAAAGCAGCATGAAAACAATTCTGCTTGACACAAACGGGCACACTCGGAACTGTCTTCAAAATAGTACACAGCAAAATATTTAAACGGGTGAATATGCAAATTAGCTGGGCAGATAATATAGATAATATAAAAGAAGTTATAGAAAACATTACATGACATCATTTCCCCAACACGCCAGTGTCATTTCAGCTAACACCACGCATGAACACAACAGAAACACTGAAATTACCAACGAGGGAGGCAGTAAGAAACGCCACATATTCCTTCAACATGAATAAGTCTCTGGGACCAGATGATCTAGATTACCTCATGGATGAGGACACAACACCACAACTGTTAATTTTGAGGATTAGAAAATGCTTTAAATTGCAACACTTCCCCAGACCTTTAAGAATAGCATGAATAATTTACTTCACCAAAAATGGTAAAGACCCCACAGTCTTAGAGTCATATAGATCAATCTGTCTCCTCGCAACATTAGGTAAAATATTGGAAAAAAATCATCAGTCAAAGAATAATCTTAAAAAACCTAGGCAAGCTGGCAATACAAAAACTCCTCACCGCACAAAAGCCATTCTTACTCAGAATCACGAGGGCCTACAGAACCACCTAGACAGTAGCCCTCAATGTATTAGTGGGTGTGATACCGATACATATCCAGGTACACAGGGAAGCAAAATGCCAACTTTCTTAGATTCAACAAAAACACACATATTGGTCAAATGACTGTAATATGAAATCGCTACCCTAGGCACTGCCAACCAGGAAGCAATAAACCCAATTCTACCAGATGGTAAAATTATGGAAAAATCATATACTTACTGCCACATACACAAACACTATCGCCACAAATTAATATATACCCGGATGGATCAAAAAGAAGTGAGGCCTTCTGCGTCTACCAAAATACAGATAATATTAAAACAACATGTCTGCTCTTGAACCCGAGCAATTTGGTATTCCAAGCAGAGATACATGCCATACATAACCTACTACAATCGATTAAATATGAGAACCCAAGAATCATACACATACACACAAACAGTCTCTCGAGTCTCTACGCTCTAGCTAATCACAAAACACGTAATATATATATTCAAAACACACAAAAGTTTCTATTAAAGTTAATTAAACATGCACAATAAAATTGTACTGGGCTCCATCAGACACAGGCATAATAGGTAATAAAGACGCAGACCAAGAAGCAAAGTACGTTAGAACAATTCCACCAGAAAGCAAAATCAAAATATCGCAGTAGCATTTAAAGAGACTAATACTCAGAAATAAAATGGATCTGTGGCAATCTGAATGGGACATTAATTAAGACAAGGGTGGATACACACATACCTTTTTCCCTAAAGTGAACACAAAGCGACTGGTCAGCCAGCACCAGCTTACCCATTCTTTACAAGACATGAATAGTTCTCCACCTTTGTTCACAGGTTAGGAAAAGCCATAACAAGAGATTATATCTACGGAGAAGAAGGAAATCCACAACATTACGCATTTGATTGCCTACTAACAGAGTCACTGCATTTAAATAAGTCAACAGCGGTAAATCTCCCCGAATGGTGTGAACTAGTCATAAGTAACAAAACAGCGCAAAATAAACATAACGATTATAAAGAAACTTGAGATAATAAAATTGGTGGTGATAGACGTGGACAATGATTAACATTCTTTGTGCTCAACAACTCATCATACAGAACCAACACGGCAGACCTCACCTATTTCAGGATAATAGTGTCTACACAACAATTACACTAACATATTGGCAGCCCTTACCATCTTGAGGAACTGGCATGCTTCACCTTTTTAAAGAACCACTTCACCTTGCAGTGAAGAAGGGATTCAAACGGGTCTGACAAAGTTGCAAGAGTCCAGGGAACGAGGGATTGTGCAACATATGTAGCAGTCTTCAAACTCTGCTAGTTAGAAACATCTAGCTATACAGATAATGATGATCAATAAACATAACACATATCACAGGAGTCTGGACGTTCGTGATAGCTGCGATACTGCATCTCATGAACATTAGTACATTGTATTGTCGGAAAGTGTTCACCAGAGACTCTCTAAATAAAGGTAGCTTTTCTGGAAGCTTGCACTCTCCAGGTGTTAGCCAGCCACAATCATGGTTTCTCAGACGGCTAACGCATTATAATAGTACCTAACTTACCATCGAGTGCAGTGTTCAACTCTAATTTGCAAGAACTTTTGTTAGAGTGGAAAGGGGCATAGCTGCTCGTTGGTTCTTACATGACCCACGAGTACCTACCACAAATGTCAGGGCGAAATTTGCATCTATATGGTTGGTAACGACAAAACATGCGAACGAATTCATGTACAGACCTTGGTGACTCTTACTTGTAAAAACCATTTAAATTGCAGAATGTTTTACTGGCAATGGCTTTTCTGGATCTAAGTAAATCGCCTGGTACAGATAGACTACATGGTTAGATGGTTGAAAACCTTGGCCAAGAGGGAAACAAAGACTTGTTGATATCATAAATTTATCTTGGAACAAAGGGAGACTACCATCTGTATGAAAAAGAGCAACAGTTATCCCAATCAAGAAACCTGGAAAGAAATTCTGCAACCCCGATGACTTTAGACCTATAGCCCTGACTTGTATATCTTGCAAGGTGATAGAAAAAATGAGTTACATGAGAATCCATTTCTGTCTCGATAGCAAGCAACTAATGCCTATGGAGCAGTGCGGTTTTAGAAGGGGCCATTCAACTATTGACCAGATTTTGTACTTCTGTCAATCAATTAGAGATGTACAGAACCTCAAACCAACCCATCATAGAGTGGCTGTTCTCCTGGATCTTACAAAGGCATTTCATAGAGTATGGGAAGATAAACTGATTATTAAACTCTATGATACCTTTAACATCAGAGGAAACACTCTGTCATGGATTTCGGACTTCTTGCAAAACAGATCAATTAGAGTTAAATTTAATAGAACTCTTTAAAGCACTTATGTACTTAGTCAGGGAGTACCCCAAGGCTCTGTCCTTAGCCCAACACTCTTCACCTTGTACCTGACTGGTATTGAAAAGGCACCTTCTCCATTTGTAAAAATTGGACTGTTTTCTGATGATATTGTATTGTACTCTGGAGCTCTAATACTGATGTGGGTGTACTGGAACAAAGACTAAACGAATCATTAGAGACTTTGTTGCATTATGCTTCACAAATAAAGCTACGTTTTAATCCTTCAAAATGTATTGTAACATTTTTCACTACCAATAAGCATCTGTATAATTATCAACTAAGATTAATTTTAGAAAACCAGTCGTTTTAGCTGCATTTTCAAATCATTAAATATCATTAACATTAATATCATTATCATTAATATCATTTAACAAATCATTTTCAGCTTATCATAAAGTTTCTGCACTTCTTTGATAATAGATTTTTGATTAAAATGCACATCAAAACCTAAAACTGAGAAAAATACTGCCGGTTTTTTATGACTTGATGAAGACATTTTTAAGAGTTTATACACTCGAAAGGGATATGAGACTTAATGAGAGCTTTATGATTTTTAAAGGCAGACTATAATGGATATAATACAGACCGTTTAAAAGAGCTCGATTTAAAGTAAAACTATTTGTACTTGCTGAAACAGAGACAAGATATATTCACAATTTAATCGTATAAACGGGGAAGAGTTTAATATTTGATAAAAAGTATGAGAACTATTCGGAGTCACTACAAAATCAGTGCTGACGCTTATTGAACCATTTTTGAGAAAATGTTATTGTCTAATTGATGATAATTGTTATCTCTCATCAGAATTAACAGAAGTTCCTATACATAGTAACAATGATGTAAATGGAACTCTTCGTCCTAATTGACGTGATTTACCGGAACATTTCAGCATAATAACTTGCCACTTTTCGAAGAAATTGCCACTTTTCAAAGAGGCAAAATTACAGTATTGAGGTGGCTTGATAAAAAATATATTTCGCTCCTAAGCTCTATCTATATAGCAAACTTCTCTGAAACAGATAAAAGAGTCATAAAGCTCGCTGTTGTTATGGATTATAATTAGACGATGGGAAAATATACAGAGCGGATCAAGAACTAGTCTTTTCTGATCAGATCAAGTCCGAATAGGTATTATCTAAAAATCTTTCACATTCAATTTAATAAATCTTTTTGGAATGTCTTCATCGTACTGAGAAAGAAATTTCCAAACATTGACAATTACGACTTCCGTATATAATTGGTGGAACGCATAATAGAAAAATTCCATGCTATTGAACCTTTATCAGCCAAGTGATAGAAGTTACAAAATGATTGTCCCTTACGACTTACTGATAGATACTTTCTGGACTTATTACCATCAATGACATCAAAGAAAAATGCATCGAGAAAAGCATTGTTTGCTCAAAAATAAAAGTTCAAGTTGAAACCTGCTAATAATGCAATGAATGTGATGTTGGTTTATGTATTCAATCTTGTTTTAGGATTTATCACACAGCAGATAATCTCTAACATCAATTTTACTACATTGTTATTTGATACTTTAAATTTTTTTTTCATTTTCTTTTTTGTTAAATTAAAGTTTTATATTGCAAAAAACTCCTCTTTTTTCCTCCAATACACCGCATAACTATGCGAGCCTGAATGAAGTCACGGGAAAGGATATCTAGTAAATTGTAATTAACGGTTTACAGAAAATTTTATAAACTATTTAGAATATAAGATATTGAACAAGGGTTTTATAAAAAATGAAAACCATTTTTAAGAGAATATGTTAGAAGCAAGAAATAATGATGTTTAAATGTACAAAGCTGAAAAATTTTGATATTAAAAGATATTAGCAAATTAATATCAATGTTATATTTTAGAGTGCTGTAAACATAAAAACTTTACATAACTGCAACTTTACTAATACATGGGAAATGCATTTATAATAATAAGAATAAATGTCACGATGAAACAAAATGTTTAATTATATTTTTTAAAATAAGGCAATTATTGTTTGCACACTTAAACTACTATAATGTAGAATGCAGATTTTTAAAAGTAATAAGTTCATTTTTGGCTCAAACTAATTGATTATAAAATACAGTATATCTTCTTAAAATTCGCTGTTCTTTTATTTTGTACAACCTATTGTCAGCTTGAGAGCAGACATAAGTTACTCTGTTTTAAAATATTGAATT
>JAPDSC010085010.1:0-17739 GCA_026290005.1 Latrodectus geometricus | reverse complement strand
AAAGATTACGAAAAAATATGAATTAAAGGTTAACCAATCATAGATACTGAATATTTTACCACTATCCCAAATAGATATAGCATATTAATATTTTCTTCTATGTAAATATGTCATGCAAAAACTCTTTTTAGACAATAGCATATAATAGCATCAGTAACTATTGGCAATTTGGTGATTTTTATTTTGTGTATGCATTTAATTTCTGTGAAGTATAGTTTTAAAATAAATTAACAAGTCTAAAAATATGATCCTATAATGGTTAGGTTAGCGTTTTAAATTTAAATAGCTACTTTTATAAAAAATTTACATAGTTAAATGTAGTAAAATGACAGATTAAAATAATTTGCCTAGATAGCCTTTTTATAATTTATGTTTTTTTTTACATTTTAAGAAGTGGCAACGTTTTAAATTCTTTCTTGTAAGCAGTGTATTATTCTTATTCATAAAAGGAAACGTTTAGTTTCAAAATATGAGATTAGTACGTGGTCTTTGGTTAAAGATACCCTGTTGAATCATTATTGAAAATTGGCCCATATTGTTAATCAAAATGTAAAAGTAAAATGAAGAAACTAGAATCGAATAAAATTCAAAAAGAGTAATTTCTGATTAAGACAGTATTACATGGCTATTTAGATTAATCTGAAATTCTTAAAAATAATTCAATGAAAATTTTACAGTTACTCTTTTTTTTTGTAATATATTTATACCACTGTATAAAAATAATATTTTATTCCATTATTTTAAAACGATCTTTCAGAAAAAATTCTTTAAATTAGCTCTAAGAAATCATGCATGAAACAGTTTTTCTTTGTAAGTTTGTTTCTAAAAATAAATAACAAAAATATATCGTAAATGTTTTCATGGAGAAATTCTTCCAGAAAGAAACAATCTTTTTCGTAACAATTACTTGCATTCAAGTACGAGAGTTTCAATTTTCAAATTAATATGCAGTCAATAAATAAGTTCTCGTTTCTTTTCAGACTAAGCTTTTACCGACTCGTACTTATTTTACATTGTTTTGCTTTAGGTTTATGATGACAGAATGTAGACGCCAGACGACACGTTGCCATCATATAATATATATGGAATTTTTTCGTTTCGTTTTCTCTAATCTAAATATAAACTTCCACTTTGATTCTCTTTTTTTTCTTTTAGATAGTGAGAGATATAAATTTTAAGTTCAATGATTGAAACTTTCCACGTTTCTTAAAAAATTATTTTAATGTTATGTTATTTAATTAAATCATAAAATTTGTTTTCAAAAAATATATTAACTATGGAGAATTTGAAATTAGACATTCAGTAGATTTTAATTATGTTTTTTGTTAAAAATTTAAATTTTATTAACAGTTATAACTTTAAATTTTTAGCTCAGTTATAATGTAAATAACCGAAGGTACAATGTATAAAATATTTAGTATATTAAACGCATTAAAAGTAATCAGAGAGGATAATTTACACCAATTTGAATTTTATCAACAATGGGTCACAATTGACTTATTTTCGATAAGAACTTTGTGGTTTGCTTCATTTAAAATGATCTACTGTAACTGAAAATTAATTTATTCTTATTTCAAAAGCAAAATTCTATTAACAATATTAAGCAAATTAATGACAAAAATTTTATATTGTTAAATTTATGTGGTACATAATACAGCAGAAAAGAATTTTTTTAAAGATCTATGAAATTCTAGAAATAATTCACAAATTTTCTTTATTAAAAAAAGGATATTTTAAATGTTTCATTTAAAGAGAAGTTACATTAATATTTTAAGACAAAGCAAGATTCTTTCTTAAGTAAGTAGTTACTATATATAATTTTATAGTACAGGTAATTTTAACAAGATGTGAGCAATAATTATGAGTCGAATTAAATAGTAAAATTAATTAATTTTCTAATTAATTAGTAAAACTGATAAAATTAATTAAATAATAAAATTGTTCTAATCAAATAGTAAATAATAGCATGTGTGTGCAATGATTACACATACACATTATTGGTAGTTACTTTTGGGTTTATTGTTCTAGAATGGAAACTCTCAGTGAGAAGACATACTTAATAAGGATAAGGATTAACAAAAATACAACCCAAAAATGAAACTATTAACCAAAAGTACTCGTACAAATACCAACTCTTTTACGAACATGTAAAAATAAATAAGTGCTCTAAAACCATCAGCAATATCAATCCACAAACTATGTTATAAACAGAACATTACCATGTATCTCTTAAGTTTAATCTCCTTTGAAACGCAAAAGGCTGTATATAGATCTTGCATACCTTCTGAGTAAAACATAAAAAAACTTAAAATATGAGCTAGAAAAATATTTCGAAAAATCTATATACCTCCAATTTTTGTCACTAAATTGAAAAGCCTTAAATATAACAAGTCAGCTGTGTTTTGGGAAAATTTCAATGAACTAAATGCTGCAAAGTGTGATTTGTGTTTATAAATTTTTCATTTAAAAATAGACATTACTTTGATGGAAAGTTAATAAAAATAAATAATGTTAATTATAAGACTAATATTACTTTAAATCAAATTGACGAGTGCTACCCTTATGACGGCACGTTACAGTCTCTCTCTTACGCAGTAGTATCAAGAAAATGACATGCAACATTTTCTCTGATTTGCTTGAATCTCGATCTAAGCCGAACATTATATTTATTGAATGAGTTACAGCGATCTTTATTTAATAGGGAAGTACGTCCAAAATTCGTATCTGAACTGGAGATAATATTACTACAGTAATCAGCACAAAAATGCTAATAGTATCAAAACCTTGCTAAAATATAAAAAGAAGGGTTACTAGTGTAGTTGCAGTACTGAGGATAATTGCAGAAAGGAAACTAGTGTAATTGAATCTCCCATTAAAAAAAAGTATTTGTTCTTTTTCTTGTAAAAACTGCCTTATCTACCCGTCCTTTATTGTATGGTAGCATACATCATAAATTCATAGAAATTTTGTGTTGCATTGTAGACAGCTATTAAGTTAAATCCTACCACATAATTTTGTAATCGTAATTTGTGAAAATATCATTCTTACAGAGCCTTAAATATAAGAGAAATCATTATGTTTCAAATCATTAACCTCATATATAGATAAAATATTTCTTTAATAATTTTTGAGTTGTTATGCTTTTATAAAATGAATTCTTAACTAAAATTTTACTATCTTAAGAGAAAATGAAACACCTTGCATTGAACAAATCCTTTAATACAAAGTAATTTTTGAACATTCGAAAGTAAATTTACTTGAAAGAAAATAAATTATGAGTGATCGAAAATTCTTTTTTAGTTCATATGAAAATTCTTTTTTAGTTCATATTTATTTCTTTGTTTAAAACAATTAAATTATTTTTATTTAAACAAATTTAAATATTGTTATATTTTATAATAAATATTTTAATATGAGCTAATAATATATTTAGATAATTAAAATAATTTTATTAAACTTAGAATTCTTTTATTACAATTTATACATAAGAAAAACTTCCTTTTTGAATTTTTGCTTCAAGTGATTACAAATGTTTGCTCATTTAAAATCATAAAATCATTTTATTAGAAGAAGTTTAAATTTATTATTGATAATCAATTTTCCATGATGAATATTTTTTTAAACAAACTGCTTTGTATCAGTTTTACATAGCTGTCATTGTTTAGTTAAGATGATAGTTAATAAATAAGTTTTAATTACGTTTACATAAAAACATTTTAGAATATATTGTCTGGGGGTACAATAACAATAATTGCCTACATGATTTCTTTGTTTACACTGCAGACTGTTAAATAAATCATAGGCATGAAATTCTTGTAATTATTTGTTTTGATTTTCTTGTCATCAATCTTGATAATATAAGGCACTATTTGCACACACACACATTGGAATTCCACATTCCAAAACCATGGTTTGCATAATAAGGATAGTATTATTCAGAGAAGAAGCTAAAAAATTGCGACTGCACATTTAACTTTTATACTGTCATTCTTTTCGTATAGTTTAACTAAGACATAAGAGCAATTTAATAACATGCAGTTGATTTGTACTTTGTTTTGTTTGGATAAATTATGGTATAGAAGCATAGAAAGTCTACATAACAGTCAGTTGCCAAATTAAGAATTTCATCGCTATTTTTATGTGGAATGGTTTTATTGTTTCCTACTTCTGCTAACATAGTTCTTTGGTCATAAAAACTCATGCGGAAATATTGCTTTTTTTGCGAAATAACTTTTTCAATATTAAAATATTATTCTCCAAAATAAAATATTATCAAGTAGAATTTATTTCTCCTAAAAAAAGTCAATAATCAATTCTTAATGAAAGATATATTAATATCTTAAAATTAAAGGATTTCCGTTAATAAAAGGCATTTACTTCTTTAAAAATTTCCGATTGAAAAGGATTTTTAAAACGTTTGTTTATTTTTTATGTGAATAATTAAAAAATGACCAACATCATCTTCATTGTAGATTTAAAAAATATCAAAGCAAAATTGGAAAATTTCTGCTAAATTTTTTTATTAATTAAATAAAATGTTTTTTATCTGTTTTATAAGAAATTTAATAATAATTTCTTGGTTTAGCTACTAAATTTTTGTAAACGTTTAATAGTTTAGAAATTCAGCAAGTTAATGAGATAAGATTTTTTTTTATCGTTCACCATAAGAATTTCTTTTAGTTTTTAATGTATTCAGGTATAGCGATAAGTCAAAATGATTGGAGAAAGAAGGTTAATATAATGAATAGAGAAAGTTCTGATTTTGCTGAACACCACTAACCAAAAAAATAAATTTCAATCAGTGAAGTAAGACATTTTGTTTGCACAAAAATTAAGGGAATTTTAATAATTTTACATTTAAATTATAATAAATCCCAATATATATAATTACAAAATATATTTTTGTATAATTATATATTGAATAATATAAAATATATGTAGAAAGAACTTTTTTAAGCATATGCTATACTTTTAATCAAGATTTTTATTTTTACATTCAATAAAATTTATATTTTATAAGTAATTTTTCTTTTTGTTAGTAAATATGGGAAAATTTTTAAGTTCAAAGGATTTACATTTGAAATTGATTCGAAAACTGTAATAGGTTGCTTAAAAAAATTTGAAGTATGTTCTTTTTTTTATTGAAATAATGAAATAAAATTTTTTATGTATTTGATTTAAAAGTATTTTGGTTTTGATTTGTAATGATATAAATTTAGTAGAACTTCATTTGATGGATCATAAAGCGAATAAATAATGAGTTGCGAAGTTATTTCTTTTTATCTTTCCTAAGATCAATTATAGGATTTAAAATATGGCATTGTAAATTTTAATGTACTTTTAGGTATGCTAAAATCATAAATGTAGTTTTGGCTTTGATTTATAGGGATATAATTTCAGAAAAAGCGTTGTTTTATGAATCTTAAATTATCTAAATAAACAGTTGTGAAGTTTTATTTTTTTATTTATGTTTCCTAATATTAGTGTTTGATTTATAAGATACTTATCACAGCTATATAAATTACATTTAAAATAACCAGTGAAAATAATATTTAATAGTTTGAAATATGAAGCGATACAATTTGGGCAATAAAATCAGTGTTACCACATATTACAAAATTTAATTTCAGTTTTTTTGAAGAACTAGGAAATTTATTTAGTATTATAGATATATCCTTTTTTTACGCACATAATAGCTGCAACACGATATGGTAAAAACATTTCTGATATGCGAAGAAGCCTTGTGTATTTTTCATTTAAGCCCGGAATTCAAATTGATGGAAAATGATATAGATTTATGCTGAGTTTTACATAATCCTTATAAATGCAATAATCGTCATTTCATTAGCTAGAAGAAAAGATTAAAATATTGAAATCTTTGTTGGGAGAATAGTTGAATTCAGAAGATTACTAAGTATCAACATCTGAAGTGTGGCATTATTGCGATATTTTGCGGAAATTTATTTATTATTTAAAAATGCTTAAATAAAATCAAGGAAAAGATGAAAATGCTTATCAGGGCCCAAAATCGTCTTTATATGTACCACTTACTGCGTTAACATCTTATCTTTTACCTTCAGTGAATTACTTATGATGCCTAAACCGTAAGTAACTCTCTTCCTTCATAAATACATTTATTTGGTTATGACACTAACACGACAAGAAAGGGCTGACACATAGTTATGCTCTAATACAGTAATCTTGGAAGCATTAAATGTAGTACGTATAGTTTGTCAATACATTGCACATTGCAATACATAGATACTACACATATATATTAATGGAAAATTTACACATAATTGATTTAATATGTCAATTTAAATACATGGAAACAAAACTTGCTTACCATATAGCCAGCCAATAATAATATTACTTGTGATCAAAATTGGGAAGTTATCTTTTAAAAACAAATTCTTCTGCAAAAAGAATCATTCTTTTTAATATAATCAGGATGATCAACAAATTAATTTTATCTAGAAAAAACATTTTACTGAAAATTCAAAGGGAATATATATGTTTAGTAACCAATTTATAACCCTTCCGACAAAATTGAATTTTCTCAAATTTTTTGAGTTATTAAAAAATTAATACAGAAGTTTGCAATTAATCATATTATTAATTTCAAACCAGAAAAGCATAACATACAGCTTTATGAGTAATATTATCAATTCATAAAGCATTTTATGAATTGAAAGAATAAAATAATGGATTGCTTTTACTCAAATATTTTGTTTTATATAAAATATTGTTAGAGTTCCAATGATATTTCATGCATAATTATATTTAACAGTCAGAATTTATTATGATGAAACAGAGCAACAAGTTCCTGTATGTTAATATTATATTTAAACAAAGTGTGGTATGCCTTTATAAAGCAGTGATCACACGAATATCTGTTTAATAATCCATCTTTAATGACACGGGCAAGATTTATTTTCCTTTGGAAATGTCAGAAACTCTGTTCGTGTAATGAATAATATTCCATTTGTATTTAGATTGCTGATGAAACACATTGTAAAACGACAAATTTCAAGTCTGATAACAAGCAGATCTGGCTCAAGGGATAGGATAAATTCAGAGATAATAATTGGAAATAGTTTGTATGTTGATTTCTTACGAAACAAATATTGACCTTCATAGAAACAATATTGTTTTTTCCATTTATTATTTAGGTAATATTATAATACAGATAATAAATAGTTGTATTATTATTGTAAAAATTATCTTTGAAGAACAGAATATCGTTTTCCCGTGGAAAGTATTGTATGTTTATATAATTTTTATTATTTTTAACATAGGAAACAAAATAAAGTTATTTTTATTTTGAATTGATTTCAAGTTAAAACGAAATAGTATTTTTATTTTAAATATATTGTTTATTTTGAGAAAAAGAATTTTTTTTTCGTAGTTTCGTTTCAATTATTAACGCTTTTTAGCAATATTTATTATTACAGCATATGTATTTTAGAACTGGATGATGAAAAAGTTTCATAGTGATTTTAAAATCTGCAAAAGGAGAAATTACTGAATTGTGTATCTCCTAACAAATATCCAATAAACAAAATTACATACAAGTAGTACAAACAGCATAACTTAAAACACAAAATGAAATTAAAAAAAAAAAAACCTATTTTAATATATTAAACAGTAAGTCCTGCTTACATTTTGGTATTATAAATTTATCAAAAATTCAAATTAAAAAAAAATAAGAGATAAAATGAATGAGCATATGAAATATTTTAAATATTAATTGATAATATTTTCTATTTAGAATTATACTGCTTTTTCAAAACAATACATTTGTCTTTTAAAAACGTTAAAATATTTCCTTCATAATAGCAGATTTCTAAAACAGTTAATTTTAACTAAACATAATCTGTTATTGTGCATGATACAAAATGTTTTATATTTAGAAAAGGTAAAAACTTGATGATTTATATATTTATCAATTTAAAATACATTACTTTAAATAGCAAAAGTACTATTATGGATATACTTATAAATCATATTAAGTAATAAGCTTTAATTTTTTTCTACTATTTCGAGTTAATTATCGATTAAACAAATTCCTAAGAATGGCTTAATCTTAAAACTCACTAAGGAATCGATTTTACTTTTTTAATTTTATTTTTTAAAATTATTTTGAAGAATCTTAAGTGCGGACACAAAGTCTTATAACAAAATCTAAATAAAATATAATATTATATGTAGTTAAAAATATTTTCTTTTTCAATAATATAATATTTTAAAAATATTTTTAATATTATATTATTAATAAAGTATTTTTAAATGAATTTTTATAATATAATAGATTCATATTACTGAACGCTAATTGTATTTTGTAGGAAATAATTGCATATATCCAACATACAAGATACAATTAGCCAAATACAATAAGCTTGTTGGAAAATTTATTAAAAGATATGAGTCCTAAGGTTTTTCTAATCTCCATTCCATGATCTCAGATGGGTTTGAATCTTATCCGTATGCGTGATCTGGCAACACAAAAATAACGACTGTAAAATCAGACATAATTATGTCACGTGATACTGAACAAAAACGGAGTTTTAGTTTTTCGAGCTTACAGTGTTATATAAAGAATGCATAGGGCTTGCTAGTTAGAATCTTGCTTTTATAGTTTTCCGTCGCGTTTGCTTAGTATATAAGATCCGCATACGAGATCAGATGAACCGTATTTATTTTACTATATGTTTTTAAAAGTTATTTTTCGTTATTACTCAAGTCGAGTATTTTTGCTTAATAGAATAATAGAAGCAATAAAGACTTTTACTATAAATATCTGATCTTCTTATTGCGTTACCTTAAAACATCTACTGTGCATGTGACACTGCTAATATGTTATCGTCTTCGAGGACAACAAAGCTAAACTTCTGTAAGGATTCTCAGAGTGATTCCAAAACTTGTTCCTTGTTTTCAGAAATCATGAACGATGTTAAAATTGTCTTCAGAGATTATACAATATATTCCCGTATATAGAGAGCTGAATTTAATCAACTAATATTTTTATTATTAGGTTTTGAGTTTTAGTTGTTCCATATCTACTAACTTCTTATCAAATTTAAATTGAACGTAGTTGTTTTTCAACACTATTTCTTGAAAAACAACCCAATTCAATATTAACGGGCCACTTTTAATGACAAATAGGTCACTGTAATGAAATGGCTCAATTTTTCTTAATGTTTTTCATAATCTCAATTTTTCTTCATGTTTTTCTTTTAATGAGAGGCACTAATATCGATTTGAGAATGCTTTGGAAATTCATGAGAATGCTTGGACTTTCATGACCTTAACCTTTAGAATTTTGTTTCTTAAGAATATATCATAAGTATATAAATTTGCCTCTCAATCAAATATTGTAAATAAATTTAAAATATATCTACTTTAAATGCTTTTAAAATATCACTACTGACATAATTCATTACAAATTTTTTTTATATACGAACTAAAAATTACTATTAATATGCAACATTATAAGGTTGACAACTATTTATAGCCCTCATGATTATATGAATTTTATTTTGAAAGACATAAATATAATTCTAAAGAATCTAATTAGAATATTGTAAGGAGTTAATTATGACTTATATTGAACAATTATACTTATAATGTTAGATTTTCGAAGGGAAAAAGTTAGGGGAAATATCCTTTATAGTGATATAACTCAATATGAAGTGATTTTTCAATGCTGCTATTTGTTTCTCATACCGTGAAAGCGATCAAAAGAAGAATGAAGTTACTTCACAGGTGTAAAGCTATGAATTGCAAAGTTAAATCTCGATTATAAAACTCCCTCCCTTTCCAAACGCCGCGAATAATATGCAGATTGGCACCCAGCCGTCACGCTGTCAAGTCAGCGAAACATATTAAAATACTGAAGAAACTGGAAAGAGCCGAACTCCGCCATGCATTTAAGGCTCGCATGCATTGCAATGTGAAACACAATGCGAACGTGTCTAGGGATTCAACATAATTTTTAAGCCACGTACATGCTGTACTGCTTATTCTCTTTTCCTTTTTTTTTCATCTGCAATACGTAGCAAGTGCCTTTAAACAATGATGCCATTTTTATTTCCCAATCTTGAAGTCGCAGACGATGGGAAATTATACGGAAGCTTTTCGAGCATGTGGGGGTGGGGGAAGGAGTGCGTTTAAGCTGCTGATTTATTCGCTCATCTATGATGCCTCTGATGCTTTCATAAACAGGCCGGGATAACTAGTTTGTCGCTTCTGCTTGTGGGTGATCTACGGTGCTTCTGACAACAGATCTTAGGAATGCTTTCCTAAAAATAACAGTGGTATCCTTTTTATCTCGTTTTTCAAACCATTACCATCAAGCAAGCGCACGCCGCTGTATCGAGCGGTTTGAATACGAGAAAGAGGCGTGAAATTGCTTAAGTGATGGTGGTATTTGTTGATGTGTGAAGTCTTGTTCACAAGACGAGGAAATTAGTTCCATCTAGTGGCACTCAAAGTTTCAGATTTGTTGTTCTAAGCAGTACATAATTGAATCACTCATCTTGAACTGTTTCGGGTTTGTGGATAAAGTATTTATGACATTAAATCATGCAGGAATTTGCCACAAAAGAAATTGTGGGAAGCGGAGTAGGCGGTCTCTTAATAAGGCAATGCCCGTTATAAACACAGTTGTTCATGAGTTTCTTTATAACCTCTACCATTATAAGCAAAAGCATAATTTTCATAACTATTGTACAGACTTGTTTGCATTTTTCTGAGAAATATTAAAAAATATCTTTAGCGTAATGTAAGACAGTAGAATCTGTCATGCTCAACTAAGTTTATCATTTATTCCATGTATATGTTGTTGCTAAATGTATCAAAAATCAAATAAAAAATACTTTAATCATTGTTACACTTTACATCTCATCATATTATAAATTATCATCGCATTATAATATTCAGATAAAAATATTTGACTGAAAGTCCATGGTTTTTAATAATTTGTTTATCTAAGGATGTAATATAATATAATGATAATATATTCAATATAATGATATCTGTATTAAACAATATAGTGTATATATTATCATCACATTATATTATTTACGTCACACACACACAAATATTTTTCATAAAAATGTATGGTTTTCAGTTATTTGTTTATCTTATGCTGCTTCTTTTCATTCAATGAACAGCAATTTAAAATTGTTACCTAATTAGACAAAATATTAGCAGATTCATGGTCAGCTTTTGTTTTTGATTTCGTGGTCTTTTTAATCTATTATTTAATTTGTATTATTATTATTGATTATAACTATTTCATTCGTGTCTAACATATGGTTTCTTTGTTCCATTTAAGCATTAATGTGTCTTCTAATATCATTGTTTATTGTATTTCAACTGTAATGATTATTGGAAAAAACACCAACTGAGAAACGTCTCATTTTGCAAGTATTTTCATTATTCATTAGTATTTTAACGAAAAAAAAGCTTCCATTTAATAAATTTATCGAAAAATGTCCACTGAAAAATTTTGATGACGAACAACTTTTGCTGACGATGTGTTTAACTAGAAGATTAATGCATTATTTGAATTTAGCAGTAGCATAATTTTCTAATTAATATTCCTAGAATTATTATACTATATGACTATGTACATAGCTAAATTGATATTTACAAATCGACGTCATATAGTGATAAAGACCTAATGGTGATATTAATGATATCCCTTTGAGATTAACTGCTTGTGATTATGTAATTATTCTTTATGTATAATTATATAAATAGTTACAATATTTTTGGGGCAAGTAAAAATAGTGAAATAGTTAAGAAGTGGTTATGGTAATAATATCATTTTAAGATTACTTAATAGTACTTATACTTTCATTTAATGTAGGATTTATGAGTCTTATAACTTTATGAATCTTAAAATGCATTTGGTAACTATAATGTTATCGTGTAGGATTTATTCCTGGATATAAGCTCATATTCACAAAACACAAGGGAAAAGGAACAGAAAATCCATGAACCCTCAATAAATGTGTTACCTAATTTACGCAGTACTGTTGTAGTACTTGAATTTTTATATGTTAATGTTTCTACAAAGAAAGAAAATTTAATAAGCATTATAATTAAATAAATCATTAGAAATCATTTTGATTTCGTAGTTCTGAGGATTTTCAAAATGAAAAGGAACAAAATAATTAAATATTAATGCTTGAAAACTACTGAGAAATCATATTGATCATTCAATTCTTGAATTGTAAGTAATGAATTCGCTTAAAAAAGAAAGATTATTATTCTATTTAAACAAAGAGACAAAAAGTTTTGTTTTCGTTTTGAATCAACTAAATTTTGAACTTTTTTTCTTAGATTTGCATCCTGGAATGATTTATACATATTGCATAACTACTTCAAGTTTTACCGAAACATTACTGGTTTTTAAATTTTGTCTTTTATATTTATGAAGATTATTTTCATTTGCATTTGGATTACACGTGTCAATTTGAAATGTTTTAATAATTTTTACAAACAAAGTAATTTAAATGCCTCGCAAAGTTTTTATAACCTTTTTTAGGCTAGATACACCCTTTCATTGAAATGCAATTGTTCTGTTAACATATTTAGAACCAGGATTCAATATTTATAATTTAGGACGAAAAAACACCTTTCAAAATGAGGAAGTCGTGATTATTTTTTTTATAAGACACATTTTAAAAGCTACTTTAACATTTTCATAAGAAAATTTTAACGAAATTTAATTTATATTTACTTTTATTAAAAACACGCTTTATGAATTAAATAGGTGTGCTTTGATATGAATTTTTTTAATGTTTTGTGCATTAGACAAGATTCTGACAAGTTTATGATTAAATATTTTATAATAGACTGTGATAAAAATCAGAATGCACTGTAAATTCGAGATTCTTTAGTCATACTTCTTATGCAATTTTTGGTAAACTTTAAATAATACTAAATTTTTAAATTTATAAAAAATATTTTTAACTGTATATTCTATAATTTAAATTAATACCTAATAGTTTGTACAATATTTTAAAGTTTTTTGAAGTAAACTAATAAGAAACTTTATCTTATTGTGTTAAAAGTCAAAAATTTTGAAAATGAATGTTTTTTTTTTCCCCTGAATATCTTAGTCACGTTGAACTTTGTATTGAGCAATCTTTCTGATCTGATATTCAAATTCTAAAATTGTCAATGTTTCGTGTTTTTAAGTCACGTTGAACGATGAATATGCCGACATTTATACAATAAAGGCTTAATTTGCTTATAAAAGGCATTGTTATAACATCATTTCGCTACAAAGACCTGTGAATGGGTATTCAATAGTAGTTAGATTTTTCTAAATTTAGATACAAATGCCTGAAGGAACACATATAACATGAATATCTTTTGCATCTTATATAATTTTACAAAGTTATAAAACTTTATATTTTGATTTGATATAATTGACCTTTGAAGAATGTGATGCAATTTAATTATTTATAGTGATACATATTAACATATATTCAGAGAAGCTTTTCGAATCTTTATAATTTCACTGTTAGTGCTCTGTTTTAACATTAAAAATATTCAAAGAATTTAAGACACTCTTTGAATACAAATCAAAGAAAATTAAATGTAAAAATTAGTATTATCAGAAATTAAGTTTATTTATTGAATTGAATAAAATTATAAGTTTACAAGCCTAAAATTTTTCAATTTTTTTTTATTATTAAAAATATTTCTATATTTTATAATAATAAACTCAAAAGAGTTTTTCCATTTAGAAAGAAATCATGTTAATACAATGTGATTTAGTCACGATAATCAATTCTATTGAGAGTCTAGAAGATTCCACTAGTACTATTTTACAGTTTGTTTCTAAATGAGGTATTATTAACAAATTAATATCTATGATATTTTAAATTGCTTTATTTGTAATTTGCTTATTAATCATATATTTTTTATTCTTGTGATATTTATAAGATAGGTAATATTTATGATAAATTTCTTTGAGAACACATTTTAAGTATTTGATTTGTAAGTATAATAAATTTTACATAATCATGCTGACCTTTGATAAGTTTAACTTTAATTTATTCTTTTGTTACACTTGTTTGCTTCTTCGACGATCAATATAATTTACTTAATAGAAAACTGCAGCTGCTTCTTTGAATACCTGTATTCTTCTTCTTATTTTAGTCGTATATAAGGATTTATTTAATTTTAGCCTTAATTTGAATTTTACAATATAAACGGACTCTTAGAATATCATTATTTATACTGAAACTGTGAACTATTAGATTAGAAAAAAGGTTCATAGCAATATTGAATTAACTGCATTTTTAAAGAATTAATAATTTCCAAGCAATCCTTAAAATATGAGTTTTATCTTTCTCATGAAAGATAAAAATGCACCGGTTTTCTAAACATTCAATAAGTAAAAGTATTCAACTTAGCGATTGATGGACTTGTATTCTTACTTCAATCAAATAGATAATGTTTTTTTTTTTTTGTGATTTACGTCCGCATACTATTATTGTTTGTATTACGAAAACATAAGTTTTGAGCTTTACGTTTTCGTTAATATTGTTGTATTAAGTTTAAATATTTGCTTATTTTGAGCTTCATAATTAAAATTTATTACCATTATGATGTTACACAGAAAATAACTTTATATTTAAAATAGTAACCTCAATTGAATTAGGAAAGGTTTGGATTCTACCTTTTCGAATTGGTATTTTTATCTCATTTTATAAAATGCTTTCATCTGTTTCATAATATCATTATAAATATGCTTCAAATAAAAAATAATATTTCACAATATATAAAATCCTTCGTTTTATTTTTAATTTTTACCTAAAAAGGGAAATGCTAAATAAATAATAATTTTATGCAATTTCATTCAAAAGTAAATTTATTTCTGTGGTTCTGATGATGTTTAAGATCACCACTGCATTTTCTTGAAAAACGTAAATTTTGTTCTTAATTTTCATAGTAAAAATAATTGTTCTGTGATTTCTGTTATTAACTTTCCTCCTTTTCGGCACCAAGAAAAACCAAGTAGTTAGCTTCAAGGCCATCTTAATTGAGAAAAATCATTTCTTTAAATAAATTTCCTCAAAGAGACAAAATATGTATTCAAATAACTTTTATCAAGCTAAAATGTTGCCAACAAACGCAAAAAACCTTAAACTCTGTTTAATTCAATGCAATAATTTTCTCCAATCTCTTACCTAAACTTCCTTTATCTTAGGTAATACATCAATTTCATTAAGAAATGATATACCATTCTAAACACAATGAAATTTTACAATAACTAACAGATGCAAGATGCAATTTTTCATTTCTACTGTCAATGCAATGATAGAAGGCAATATGCTTTAAGAAGTAAATTGTATTCGTAATATTATATCTCCCCTCTCTTTCAGAAATTAACATTTTGAGAATGCATAATGTGATGGTTTGGGTTATAAAATCCTTAATGTCATTCAGAAATTTTCAGAATAGGACGGAAACAATACACCGAATGTCATAAAGCATGTTTTACAACGCGCCCAGTAATCGAGAGTTGAGATCATGTATACGTGTCGCAGGGAAATCTACTGCATGACATTTCCCGTGTTCTTCCTTACAAATGGTCTGTTTATTTATTTTATAGCTTTGTAATAGCCAGAAAATAACTATTTGTTCAAAGTCAAATTTATTCTTAGTCTGTTGCAAAAAGGTATTCTTTTTTTATAAGATAAAAAGAAAAATTTCATTCTAAGTAAATGTAGATATATTTTCTACTTCTTGATTTCTCATAAATAAAAATCTTAAAATAAATTAATTTTTTTTAATGGATTACACTTTGGCTATTAAAAGCGGTAAAAGTAAAAGCAGATAAGCATATGGAAAAATTAACATTTTCAAACTCATATTAATATATAAAAACATGTATTAAAATTTCTTTGTTGGTTATATTGTGAAAAGTAAATAATAATAAAATATTTTTATTTACTCTGTCAGAATACTGAAACATTTTTTGACTATGAGTTTTATTAATGTATAAATTGTCTATAATATTAATAATATAGATAAAAAATCTAGTAATATATGATTTTAAAAAAGTTATTTTTGTTTACATTTTGCATGCATTCTTACAGTAAGATATGAGCTATAAAAAGACAAATGAATAACTAAAAGGATATAAATATTCTTATTTTTTTATCCTTCATATAAATAAATTATTTCTATATTTACATTCATTCTAACTAAACGGGATGTAGCTTAAATGAATAAGTGGAAAAATTAACATATTTTGCATTTTACTTTTAATTAAGTATACAGTATCATTTCATTCATGTGTTTGGAAATTTAATTGATGCATTTCTTTTAAAATACATCCTTTTAAATTTCATACTAAAAAATTAATATGTTAAAAATTTATCAAAATTAATGTTTTCTGATTTTTAATATTAAAAAATTAGGGTTTTATTTTAAAAATTGACTTAATATTAAATTTTAATTTAGAATAAGTGATTAAAGACGTAAAAGAGCTTTAAAAATCTCAAGATACAGTAAAAAATTTGTTCTAAACCATATTGTTTTAGTTTATTTTACCTTTTTTATAATATTAAAAATCAAACTGGTAGGCGATAGGTTAGCGCTCTTGCCTTCAATTTAATGGTGCGCGGGGTTAAATCCCACCTTCCCCTGGAATGCTTCTAGTTTTTCAGAACCTAGATTAAACTGTTGGTCCCAGTCTAATAAGTCATCCTCATGTGCAAAAATTAGCCGTTGAACAGCAAACAAATTTAAACCGCATTGTAATATTTAATTATTAAAAATTTAAACTTAATTTAAACGAAAATTAACTTGTATGTTTTAAAATTAAAATTCAATTAACAACTAAATTTTTTATAGAATTATTCTTATCGAAATTTTTAGATGAATCAATTAAAAATATTGCATTGGGAAATTAAAAATTTTAATATCAGAAAAAATTTCTGAGATTCAATTTTTCGAATTTCAAATTATCAGCAGGAATTGAATTTAGTCTTCAATTTCTTGGACAAAAAATTTATTGCATTTAATAAACTTTTGGCCACATGATTTTATTTATCATTCCAATAGAATAATATAAATTGCTTTACTTATTATTTTAGAGCGGTAACGGCTTACAAACAGGAGCGGGGGCGCTTGCTTGTGGACAAGTGGCTGCGGTAGCGTGGTTGGTTAGGGCACTCGTTATCGGAAAGTAGTGAGTTCGAATCCCAACTCAAACAAAGATCCGTCATATTTGCTAATGGTGGCTGGGGCACATAAATATGTCGTGGTCGCAATATCCTCCATCTGAAATGATACCTCTGGGAGTGACAGACCAAATATTGGGTAGTTTTCTGCTTGGTTCCTGTATCTGAATTACAAAGACTCTCATACGGCTGCTTCTGACTAACTGGTAGAACCTAACTTAAGGCTAGGTACGGTGAAGCATGCTTGTGAAACAACAGCAAGAAAGGTTTACGATCACGCTTAATTATGTTCTTAAAAGTATATAATTCAAATGAAGTTTTGTTATTCATCAATTTGCAAAAATGTATTTTAATTTGACTATTTTAATTCCTTATTTACAAAACTAAGTGGCAATAAAAATATTGAAATACAAGCTTAAGTTTCTCTAGAGTAAGTTATTTGAACATGTTAAATAATTCAAATGTTATTAAAATTGTTGTAAATTGAAAAAAGATAAAATTTAAACTGAAAAATAAATGAGTA
>JAPDSC010085009.1:0-10637 GCA_026290005.1 Latrodectus geometricus | reverse complement strand
CATTGCTAATGAGAAGTATGAGTTAATGGCAGAGACTGGTGAACATGCTTGGAAAGAAGATCAATTTCCACCAAGCATTCATGATGATTCAATCAAACTAACAGATTCTAATGATACCAGGCACACATCTGTACACTTAAACTAGTACTTGATGAACTAACTATTCATCTTGTTGACCTTACAAGCCAACACCTTTGCTTTATACACCCTATACTCATTTGCATATGTAGAAAATAAGGAATACTTTAAAGTATTACTATTCATAATCCAGGAATTCTAGTTTCAATTCACTATTTATTTAACTAAAAAAAACGATCTGATCAACGAAGTGGGTGGCCAATATGATAGACTGATCAAAAAGTTAGGTTAATGACGGCATAAAAGTTACCAATCAGAAATAACTAACCAATGTAAAAGTAAGTACAAAATTCAGGTTTACAGATACAGAGTGAACAGCAGATTAGCTGCTACAGGAACTACAAAGTTGGAAAACTGGGTTATGGTCAAGAGATACAGTAAGTGTTTAAGCTTTCAGACTATCTCACATTATAGGCTGTGCGGATAATCTAATAAAAACATTCTTCATTAGAAAAGTCTTTAATTAAGTTTGGAAAAAAATGCTATTTCTTTTATAAAATAAATTAATTGATGGCGCCACTACCTAGCTGACTTATTTCAGTTGTAAACACTTTCATCCTATTATGTTCAAGAACAATTTTCATTCCCTGGAAAGAGTTGTTATTGGCTATCATCATTTTGCATATTTTATTGACCTGATCTGTTTCCATTACAAAATATTCATACATCCTCAAGTGGAAGCAAAATCATCTAAGTTACAAGACTAATTTTAAACTAAAAGACACAGAGAAAATGATAAAAAAATTGCAACAAACATGCTAATTTAAGGTGAACATAAAAAATGCACACAAAATATGTCCAATGTACAATTAAAAAATAATCTTATTAATCAAAAATCTTCATCTTATAAAAAATTATATTTTTAATCAAACTGTTTATTTTTTTTATTTCATATGCATTTAAGCAGTATTTTACTATTCACCAGAAAAATTGTCATTGATTATGTAACGCTTTTCTCATTTTTACTTGCAAAAAAGGCCTTGTGGATAATAGAGATGTAGATTATATATAGGAAAATAGGGTAATGTGCTAGAAGCTTAAAAACACAGCTAAAATACATAAAAATGATGGAATCTTACAGCAATTAAAACTTCATCTCGGTGGCCTTCTACACCACCAAATATAGCAATACATTGATCAGTTTTGATATTCCATAATCTCAAGGCATGATCAAATAAAAAAAAATCACTCTAAATTAAACATATACTAAGTTTTTAATACTAAGTTGAAAAACTACCATCAAAAATATTAATGAGGCAAAATATTACCACAATAATTTGCCATAAAATAACATATGCCATATAATCCATAAAATCTAATGATGCCATAAAATACATGCAATCTACAAATGGTCTTAATTTTAACATTATAGTGTTCTTACCTTTACTAACAGAAAGCAAAATATTACATTCAAAAGGATGAAACTTCAATTCATTAATAGCATTTCCCTGTCCAATATAATGCTGAAAGCAAACAATAAAATATAATTTTTTTTCATAACTAAAAATATTTATTTGTAATAAATTCACTGTATGAGCATTCTTAAATAAGTCAATTCATACAAAAACATATTCAATAAATTTATAACAAAGAAAAATATTATATAAGATGCTCTTTATTATGCATATACACATGAAGAATTGATTACATACAAAATTTTACAATATATAAAATATTTTGTTAATAAATATTAAGACATAAACTTATAATAATTGATTGATTTTTGTCATTCTTCTGGGGTAAATGTTTAACTCTTTTAAGTATAATAAATCTATATCATGTATGATGAAAAGAATTTAGAAAGTCTTATAAGTAGAATTTTATTTTCATAAATTTTTCATTAGAATCTCTCTCCTAATATTTAAAAAAAAAAAAACATTTATATCAGAGAACTTGATAACTATGTCCAAATATATATTTGTCTTCACATTATTTAAAACCTTGAATGAGTTTGAAAATGATTACATTGCTGAACTCTGAAAAAAGATTTCCATAAGCTAACTAATACTGATCTATTTCTTTTAAGTAGTTTATCATATTCATATAATATAAATACAGTAATTTACCAATAATAATATACATATATTTTATATTTTAAACAGAGTGATTCATATTTATAAAAATCAATAATAAACTGTTTTTCTCTACTAGCAAAATTATCACTCTAAACCATGACAAAAATTTCTTTAAAAAGATAAATTAATGTTATTTGCTTCCCCCAGGGCAATTTATAATTTACTTTCTTCAAAATTATCTAATGAGTTTTGGAATTTTTATTATACTATATTTTGCTTGAGTTACATTCTTTAGGATAACATATACTATAAATGAATTGAACATAGATACACATTAAATGTAATTTTAAATTATAATAAAATGATTAACACTGAGCTATAATTGAAAAGTCATCATGAGTGAAAAATGATATAATGAAAACAAATTTTTTTCTCCAGGATAACATATACTATATATGAATTGAACATAAATACATATTAAATGTAATTTTAAATTATAATAAAATGATTAATACTAAACTATAATTGAAAAGTCAACATGAATGAAAAATGATTTAATGAAAACAAATTTTTTTGACATTAAATATGTTAAGAAAACAGGAAAAAACATATTTTTTAATATTTTACCTTCATACATTATACAATTAATATAAATATTTTAAAACAGAAATATAAACTGTAAAGCTTGCCTAATACATTTTTATTTCACAAATTATAAGTACTTAAAAACAATACAACTAGAAATATACTATGTTTGAATGAATAAAAAAATAAAGATTTCAGATGAAAAATTATTTCATTTCACAAGATTACAAATTATGACACCTAAAACAGAAATTTCAAAATCCTATATGGAGCCAAATAAGTTTCATTATAATTTTCTGGTACAAATTCTGTCATAAATGAATAATTAATAAATTGATCCACTGTCAACTATATTGAGCTAAAAATGGCAACTTAATAAATCTCAAATATATTCTATTGTAACATGTAGTAATCTAGAAGACCATATAAAAGATTTTAACTTAGTGAGGGTTAAGTACACACAATTTTACTACCTTTGTTATTCTAGCATTGCTGTTAACTAATTTTTTCCATGCTGATCAATTAATTTGTTCTCCCATTTTCCTTGAATGATTGTAATATAATTAGTTTCAACCTAAGTAAAATAAAGTTAAGCAATTATACTTAATTTTTTTTTATATAAATATCAGATGACTAAATCCTTATTCACCATGGCAATTGCTATTTTATACAAAAATTGAGTACATTTAGTAATCTATTATCAAGTTAATGAGAATTAGCAGTTAAAGAGATAATTATTTTAAGACTGAGAATTGTTATGTGTTTACATATTATTAAAAGGCACGCTCAGATTTAACTGACATAATATATCATTAATTACACTCTCAGATACTTATAATTGCATTTTAAAACACAACTACTAACAATAATTCTTTAAACAATCACATCCTAGAAAACTATGCACTATTCACAAGAATGATTATGTACTAGTCAAAAAACAAATGCTGAATTTAAAACTGATTTATCATCTATGCATTTGTATGATCAGCAACAAGATGAACTCAGGACATATTTATTATGATCAAAATATTCAATTTTTTAACGCTTTTGTTTTTTTAAAGATAAACATCAATCCAACAATATGATAACCAATAATATGCAAATGAAATATAGCAAATTTTACCAAATCTCCAACCAGTAATGAACAAGTAGTTGAAGCAAATTATTTTTTATTTTAAGAACAATAATTTTTTAATTGAAAAAAGGAACATTTTAACATTTTAGACTAAATTTAATATACATACAGGGTTTTGAACCAAAATTTTTTCATTTTGGTTGAACCAAAATAATAATAATAACTTATACTGGTTCTTGTTTTCTTTCTCCCACAAATAAGTTTTTCATTTAGTCCCAAATAAATTATTTTATTTTCTGAGTATATTTTTATTTGTACTGAAAATATAATTATAACAAAAAATATGATTTTGTCTAAATGTAGAATATTTTAGTTTTTTAATTAGCACATTATGTGAATAGATAGAATTAACCAGCTATGTACAATACAAGCAGTGAGCAGACAACACTGAGTATTGGTATAATTTTCCTTATCAAAGTAGCAACTGACAATTAGGTTCATGAAGTCAATTATGTAAAACCTCATTGCTTATCCCTTAACAATCACATATCACACTTAGCCTTGTAATAATGTATTTGTAATAATTAGTTTATTTTATGAAAATTGCTTCAAATTGTTATACTATTTTATGTGGTTTCACTGACATTATTTCTGTTGTCTCAGGGAATAAATTTCAAACCTGAAAATGCTCTTTCAATATCTTGTGTAGCTAGAGTTGACAAAATCATTATTGCAATCTTAATCAAGTGTGTATAAGAAATTTTATTCTCTTCCCAGAAATTTAATATGCTTTTGTTAGGGATTGTGGAGTATCAACAATTTTAATTTACTGTGTGCAAAATAATAATCTAAATTATTTTCCACTAAAGATGAGCTAAAATCTTTGCATTAAGATTTTAACAAGTCATAAATAAAAATTAGTAGAATGGCACAAGTGCAATCGAGCTTGTTGGCGCTGGTTACAGTGAAAAAATGACTGATAATATATTAAACCAAAACGAAACTAATATTCTTATGGTTCACTTCTGTTCCGAAATTCAGATATAGACTAATATATATGCTATTATATAAAAATACAATTTATTTATACACATAAAAGTGGTAATTTTCAATAAAAAAATTTTATTAAACTTTATATAGAATATTTAAAATAAAAATAATTGGGAATGTATTAAATACATAAATTAAAAAAGCAATAAATTCAAAAAAATAAAATAAATATTTTCTTCTTTTTTTTTTTTAAATTTTTATTTTAAAATTTTTGAAAGGCATATTTAATAGCTATATAGGGAATACAAGCTGAATTGAATAATTTTAATATGATGATCTACAGTTCAAATTAAATTTTTATTATTTAAGAATTTTTACTGAACACACTCAATAAATTTCTGAAGAATTTTGATTCAGATAAAAATTTTCTGCCAAAAATTTTGTCAATTTGGGCATGCATTGTAAACAAGTTGTTCCATCATTTATGTGAAGCAATGTGAAGTATAGTAGCTCAGCTCTGCTGTCAACTTTGTATTTTGATCACAGCTTAAAATTTTGAGGAACTTCATAGTAATAGCACTCGTTCCAGTTATTAATTAAAACAGTACTGGTTTTTTTTTCCTCAAAAGTATGCCTGTATTTATTCATGAGTTACGAAAAATATATATAAAAATAAGGTTTCATAAGTTTTTGTTTTATATTTAAAAAAAAAAAAAAAAAAAAAAAAAAAATCTTCACAAAAATACAAAATTTTAATAAATTAAAATATGAATAGAAAATCTTTATAAATTAAAATATATCAAAATTAGATTACTTAAAATACAAAATAATATACTCTGAAATATTTCCTCAGCCTTATAAAAAAAAATCATTTGCAATATTTGACTTCCTGACTCTATAAGAAATTAGATAATTTTTTCTCTTCATACCACTAAAGTAAAATTTTAATTCAACTTATGTTGATTTCATTTTACTATCCACTAAATGACCTCACAAACATTTGGTAGAAAATAAAATGAAAATTGCATGAATTATAAATAATTTCTTTCTGCGAATGATCAATATATTTTCATTATTATTTATCAGTTTTAAGATTTCATATATTTCTGAATTAAGAATTTTCAGATCTGATCTTTATTACAATTTTTATACTAAAAATTAAAAGCTTATTCTAATTAAAATTCATAATTTCGAGCATAAAAATTTCTTCTTTTTGAGATATTATAAGTAATATTTAAATACAAGTAGATTGATTTTTAAGTGATAAAAAGAGGACAGATAAATTTTGAATGAAAATCACAAAAACTTTTGAAAATGGAGTCATCAAATGAGCTTTGTAAAATTACATTTTAATGTAAAATGAAAAAATATATATTAAGTGATTTTTCTCGTGTTTGTCAACAAGAAAATTTGAGAGTTTCCTGATAATTTTTAAGTATTGCCAAATTTTATAAAATAATCAAGCTGCAGTAAAAGGGATAAAACATCTTAAGGAGGAATTTTTTAATATTTATGAATTAATGAATGAATACTGAAAAATGCTTATGATAATAAATGACAATACCTTCAATATCATTTTATTATACTTAACAAAATTAAAATTTATAGACACATAACTTAAAAATGATTTTTAAAATAAAATATATACATAAAGTGATTTTAAATATTATTTATATTATTAAATTAGAATATTATTAAAAACTGAAAAATACTGTTATTTAAAGATATATCTTTAAAGTTTATGCAATGATTTTATTAAAAAACAAAGCATACAAACTTTAATTGTCTTTTGAACAGCTGGACCAATGATTCTAATAACTCCTCTTGTTCCTGCAGCTGCAAGCAGAGGATGTCCACTGACATCATCATAAGACTAAGCACAAGTGTAGAAGTTTTCATCAGTCTTTAATTCAGTTAAGTTAATTTTAATTTACATCAATAGTTTATAGAATAATTTCAATGAAATAATTTATATAAAATAATTTTTATAATAAATAAAAATATAATTAAATATAATAAATAAATAAAATATATAATAAAAATATTATTTTTTTTAAATCAAATAAATAAAATTTTTAAAATTTAGTAAAAATAATTTTTATAAAATAAAGTTCACAGTTATAATTATTTTAATGCACACTTCCACCAAAAAATAAACTATATCAAATATCTGTCATGCAATAATTTCACAAATTACCAATTATTTATTAACCATTACAGCAAATAAGACATATATATACATATTTGTTGCATTTATAATTTTAAAAGAGATGTGACTTTTGAGAAATGATAAGCACAAAATTTGGTTGCATCCTTTATTAAAAGATATTTCAAAATGATTATAATGATCAATAAATTAAGAACAAAACAACTGTCGTTAAAATCAGATGAAGGAATTGTAAGATAATTCAGTACAAGTATATTGCAGCAAAACAGGAATTGTTTTAATGTCATATTTATTCTTTCTTATGAAAATGTTTATGATTTTTTTTTTCAATTTGTATGTGTTAGGATAAATTATCCTTAACTGAGAGAAAAATTTACAGAACAAAAATAAATTTCTGAATTTTGAAATTTAAAAAATATTAAAAATTATATATACACAATATTGCCCATCACAGCAAAAATCATAAATTTTGTTAGAATAAAAAACCTGATATTTTCAGATAGAATATTGTAAATAAAATTAATTTGAAAGAGAAATATCCTGAAATTTAATAATAAAGTATTTAGAGCCAATGATTAAATTGTAATTATAAAATGTTATTATAAAAAGCAAAATTGGTCACATAAACTGGCATAGTTAATATAATCCTTGAGAATAGACTTAAAATAAGACTACTAATACATTCAAAATTTTTAACAGAATAAAACATAAAGTTTTCTGGAGACTTTAATAAATATATTTAAATCCTTTTCACCCATCTCTTTTTTAATTTTTTTCACTCTTTCCCACATTAATAACCAATTAGGAAATATAGCTTAATGAATTTTATAAACTAAACCTAAAATGACTAAAAGGAAAAATTAAATTTATCACAATAAAGCAATAAGCATGTGGGTGAAATGGCTGATAAGATATTAAAAAATACTGAAAAGTTATTTCATAAAATATTATTTTCCACTCAATTCAATTTAAGTATTTATCTTTATCTGCAATTTGTATAAAAATAAATTACAATTTTCTTATTTTATATTATTACAAATAACAACAATAGTGCATGAAACTAAAAGAAATATATTAAACTATTACAACAAATTCATAGTCATTTAATATTTAATTTTGGTAAAATAAACTTAATTAAATCCAAAATAAAATTTGAAGAAAAAATTTCTAAAAAATAAAAATATATAATAATGTTAACTTTAAAATTTTTCAAGTTAAATTTTAAAACAAAAATTTCATAGTTTTCTTTTTATTAAATTCTAATAAATTTTTTCAATTTGTTAGATTTAAAAAGTCATCGGAAAGTCTCGATAAAATTTTTTTACAAAAACTAGCAGGTTTAGATTTAAGGTACTGTAAAGGTAATTTAAAGATTCTATTAATAATTTTTGCATTATATTTACAATATTATTAAATAAGTAGTAAGTTGTTTATATTTACTACTATAAAAACATCTGAGACAAATTAGTTTTTATTAGGAATAAGAAAAAAATATTAATATATAAATTACCTTTAATTTTAACAATTTACATAGAAAATACAAAAAATTAATTAATCTAATAATAATAAATAGATTAAATATATTATTAATCTAATATTAATAAAATAATTAAATATATAAAATATAGATTAAAAATTTTATAAAATGTATGAATTTAGTAATTTTTGATATTTCAATAAATGAATGTAAAGTAAACAGAAAAAAAAATTCTACAAAATACAAGCTACTTACTGAATTTCTAGCAAAAAACTTTTGAATATTTTAGATTTCATACAAGGAAGAAAGTAAGAAGCATACACGTCTTTCACAACAGAACAAGTTTTGCAATATTAAAATTAATATGTTAATAGATAATTTTATTAAAGTGAAAATGTTTTACATTTAAAACAAACAAAGATTAATTGAATACATTTAAATTTTATAAAATAATAAAAGCAAAGTAGAGAATGTAATATTTTACAAAAGTTAACCTATGATTTCTTGATTTGATGATGTGAGATTTTTTGAATGACATGGAAACAAGAAGAATCTTAGCTTTCTGATAACAAAGAAATAATAATTTGTACATTTGCATATGGAAAATGTATTTGTAAAACAAAAATGAGCTCAAAATGTGTTAATTATAGTACAAAAAGAATAAATACTTATCAAAACATTTTACCTATTGTAAAATTAATAAAAAAAAGTTTTTATTTTTATTTATTTATTTATTTATTTTTATCAATTTGACATATATAATAATCAAAGCAAATACACAGAATATGTACTAGTGAAATATTATCAATATTAACCTTGCAAAATCAAATACTTATTCATCATATCTGACGGCTTCAATGCATTTTAAAATAGCATAACAGTTGTTCATTTATCAAAAGTACATCATGGAGTTCCCAATATGTTACCCTAAACCTTGATACTCAAGGTCAAATTGGAGCAGTTATGATTTGTCACTTGTTAAAATGCTATTTGAAAAGTATGTTTAAATATAACTGCTCATAGGAAACATCAAAACATCACTGTTTTATCCATCACTCACAATTTTATGCTCATTTGATGAGTTGCTTAGGTTAGAACCTCCATCATAAATCTCACTTGACAGCACACTACTCGAGACTTTAATCCCAAGTTAAATTTGAAAACATATTTTTTAACTTATTAACATATGACAACTATCTCATGAATTTGAGTTTAAAAAATTAAAGACAATCAATCATCATGAGAATAAAAATGCTGATTCCAAGATAAAACCGAAATTCATTGCCTTTCTGAAGCATGAGATGGTCCATAAAGAATTTGTACTACTGGACAGAACTATTAACACCATGTTTTAAAAAAGAAATCCGTGATACACAAGTCCCTAAAATGAAGGACCAGAGAGATTTCTGATCACTGAAACTTTCCCAAATGACAAAGCAATGATTTATTGGACAAGGTAAGAGTAGCACAATCTAGCCAAAACCACTGTACTATCTTGATGTGATCTTGGTAAGCTTTTTCCATTTCTTAAAGTAAAAGAAAAAGTAGAAAAGTTATCACTTTGATGATAACACAACCATTCAATGGATTATCCAAAAATCTCTAAACTAGGTTGTAGTAGTTGAATTTTAAAAATAGGGATCACAATAGGATCTGTAAATTGACACCCAAAGAAACATTAAGAATTTTAAAAACATGTACTGATCACATGAATTAATATTTTTATAAGAACTTGACCTATTGGTTAGCACACAAGCAAGGAATACATAAAATTAATAATATCCCAAGATATTTTTTTTTACTTTTCATACATAAAAATCATTTATCTGGTATTAGCCTGTAGAAAAAAGATCAAAGATGAAGCATTTTAGCATTAAGGACACATATGAAGAAAATTAATAAAGCATAAATGAAAAAAAATAATATATTTACTTCAGCCACATACTTTCTTGTAGTATAAAAAATAATATGATAAACAAGTTTTGAAACAAATAATTAGTACATTTAAATTAATAAAACTTATCATAAAATATTGATTCCATTTTTGAGTTAACATAAAGTAAGCATCAAAATTTATGGCATACATTCTAGATTTGGCATCATGTACAGATTTCAGTGGCATTCAAATGAATATTGTGATATCGAGTAAAACATTGCAGGGACAAAATCCACATTATTTTTTTATATTTA
>JAPDSC010085004.1:0-14612 GCA_026290005.1 Latrodectus geometricus | reverse complement strand
AAATCGAAGCACTTTATACAACAACACATGATACCATTTTTTAAATTATATTCTTTCTGAAAACATAGATAATTTTAACATGGAATTTTATCCAGATTGTTTATAGGAATTTTTTAATAATACTGTTATTAGTTAGTATGTTTTATGGAAAATAAACATAACATAATGCAATGACATAAAAAATCGATAATTTCATACAATAGTTTTATGATTTACCCTATACAAGGAACCAGTAATCATGTTAATTAATATATAGGATAAGTTTAAATGTAGCAATTTAAATGTTATAGTTTTATTTAGTATTACTTACTATAGTATATTAGAAATTAAAACCTTCTTAAAAATGTATTGCATAAATAATGTACTACACATTCTACATTTGCAATGTAAATAAATGTAGAAATTAAACTTTAATAATATGAAGAATTAAAAAGCACTTTGGTTACAAAGATATAACTTAATTTGGTAAAGTAGTTTGTAAAACGTGGCAAATTAATTTTTTTAATTAATGTTGCATTGTTGTTATGAGCATCTCGTATACAAGATGATACAATGCCCACAACAATTATTATAAAGTTTCTAAAATGTTTTTTAAAGGATTATATAAATGAAAGCAAAAGTTATAATGCTCCAATCTATTTATTTTTCTTTTCTATTCCTGTTTTGATTTGTAATGTTCAATAAAGAATTATGTTTTTATTTATTTTGCTTATAATTGTTTGTAATTAGCACATCATATGCCATATACAGGTTTCTATATATTATAATTCCATATATATGTATACATAATACTTATGTTATTTTACTTTTTGGAAGAGGCATGTAAAGTTTCTAGATCAATTTGTTTATGAAAATTTTTTTCACAATTTTTTTTAAAGAATAAAAAAACAAAATACTTAAGAATTGAACATATTTTAGCTCTCTATATAGAACAATGTAGCAAAAGAGTAAAAATGCTTTTCTTTCTTGTCTCTCTTTACATATATGTATTTAAAATGAAACACTGAAAGATTTTTTGTATACATTAAAAGAAATAGTCTCAAATGGTTTGAAAATATTTAACACTGAACAAGTACTATGTTTTCAATTAATAATATGCATAATTTTGTCCTCATTTACAAAAAAATCAATGACAATTATTAAATTTAATTTTAATTTTTAAAAATATCTTATCCTTAAAAATAAACCTTTAAAAATATTTTAAATCTTAACACGTAAATGCATAGGTTAGATCTTAAAAGTCTTTTTCATTCATATATTTAATAATTTATTACTTATTTTAAGATACGAATCAAAAAGTTAAAAACAATTACTTATCAAATAAAAAATCACAGCACATATTGTCAATCTGCCCTTTTGTGATGTGCAATCATTACATTCAAATGTCATCTTGTTTGATCAGATAGCGAAAGCTCGAAAATTCAATTTTCTTCCTTTCCTCAAGAAGAAAGCGTAGCTCAGATTAAATTAACAAAGATCATGGCGACAAGTTTCGCGCATATTTTTCCGCGTTCTGAGCATCCGTGCGGAAAGTGATTCACCAGTTTTGCCACTGAGGATTAAAGTGCTTTCCAAGCTCATTCCAACTTCCAGCGCTGCAGGAGCCTGTTGCCTTCTTTGTGAGCTCCATTGTTTTGAAAAATGCGAGGGCAGCAGAGAAAATATCCACAGGGAAATATCCACTTGACCCGAATCCTCTGGAGTTTTCTGGTTAAAAACAAATATCCCTCGTAAGTTATTTGTTTAACGGCAAAGTTTGGTTTGATGCCTTACGCTAGAATAATACCCCAGTGTTTGTAAATGCTCAGAAAACGGAAAATATTCGATCCAAAAGAATTGATGTTTGTATCGAGGAAATGGCTTTAATATGAAACTCATTTCAAAGTACTTGTCATTAATATAATTTCATCGGACAGATTAAAATATTTACTATTAATATCAAAGAGAATTTATACATAGTTTAGTTAATATATTGAGAAAATATTATGTGAGACATTTTTATATACTTTAATTATATTTAATCAAAGATATTTTTGAATGTCAAATAAATGTCGATGCTTACAGCTAGAAAGTGTTTTACATTTTTTGACATTAAGACCAAAGCCAGAGCTTCAATATGTATTAATCATTGTATTCTTTTGCATGTATCATAAAATACAGTCTGAAATAATTTCTCAGCACTCTCATTTATAATCAAATGATGAAATCTGTAAATTATGTTTGGCATTTTTTTTTTTTACTCTTTACCTAAAATACATAAATTATGGAAAATTAGACAGCAATAAATTAACGAGCATAGGCAATAAATAAATCTGCTTTTTATAATCACAAAGATGGCTGAATTCGCTAATTTTTAATTAATACCACTTAGTAAATCCATAAAGACAAGCAAAAATATTTAAACCTTTAGTAATGATTTATTTGAAAAATTTAAGAAAACCTGTTTTAATATATGTTTAAAGAGAGTAAATTTTTTTTACTGCTCACAGGAATTGCGCTAATGTAACGAATGCTGACATTTCGTAGCCATTTTTAAGCTTTATCATATGTTTAATATTAAAATATATTAAAGTAAACAAAGAATTAATCATATAGTTGTTATGTGAAAAAAATGTGTAAAAAGCATTTGAATTCAATTTTTTCTTATAAATAAATAAATCAAAGTAGAACATAGTTTAAAAGTTTTGAAATGTTATAAAAGGTGCATTGATTAATATTATGAAAACTGTATTTTGCTGCGTAAGCGTTATGGTAAAATTGTGAAGTTTAAGACGAGGAACTTAAACGCTGTTTAAGGAACGATGGTGTTTTAGAACTATTTCAAAAAATAAAAATCGTTAAAATGAATTCAAAGCAACGTTTTTTAAAATTTAACTAAGTCACATTAAGAACTAACTGAATGTACATTAAAAATATAAAGGGGTTTCTTAAGAACTAACTTTGAATTCTCACTATGAACAGTTATTTATGTATACTTCCACGTATCTGAAAACGATGTTTCTTCGTTTGAATAAACTTAAGTAATAAAATGAACAACTAAGCTGATTCTCTCTTTACCAAAATCTATGTAAATCGAAATATAAAAAGCAGCAATCAGTTTGCTTGAAGTGATATTTTAAATACAACGGTCTTTATCTTGGTCAGTATGAAACATTTTTTTATAAGACGCTTAAAAGCAAGTGACTTCTATATTGTAGTTTGATCTTGTTAGTTGTAAAAAAAAAAAACCATCTAAATTAATTCCGAAATAGTGGTAAATCATAGCAATATAATTCCTTCGTGGCATGTACTAAAAAAACAGGAAATTTAAAGTCATTTGCTTACAGAAAAAAATTTTATTCTTATAAATATTTTTATGTCATAATATAAAATTAAGTAATATATATACTTAAATAATGAAAAATAATCTAAATAATAATTCATTGATTTCTGTAAAGGACAGTAAATAGTTCAGATTATATTGCACTTGAGTTAAATATAATAAATATTTTAAAAAAGTCTTTGGAAATTATGAAAAATATATTATAATTAATAATTTATCTTGAGAAATTCTTTGTTAATTCTAGCAATTAATTTAAAAGTTCTAATTCCAAATTTTCCTGTAGTTTTAAAATCTTTCTTTAGTAAATATACAGAGTATATAAATAACTACATGCATCGCAAATATTAATTTTCTATTCATTCATTTATCGTAACCTTTATGTGCTTCAGTAATTACGATTATTTTATTTAGAAAAAGCAGGAATTCTTTATCTTTATTTCATTGTTCAGCAGTTTTTAGCCGAAACCAGGACTCCCCATTTAAAAAAAAAATCACTAAACCATTTTACTAGCTTATGGTGAATCCACACTACCTGGTTTATCAATGTATGACAGGTATTGCTGGTGTATAACACGTACTTGGTGTATAACACGTACTAATATTCATTTATCATGCTCTATTAGCAATACTGGAGCTAAGATATCTTGTTAAAAGTGCATAATATTCACAACCAAATTATTTGATTTAAGGTTTCCAGAAAAAGAATTTTCATCGATAAACTAGTAAACTGAATAATTACATTTTATGATAAAGGAGACTCATCATGTTAGTGAAGACAATTAAAAAGAATTAATGTCATAAAATTTTAATTTAATGTCAAAATTTCAATGTCATAAAATTTAAATTGGAATTACAGAGAGTTCGTCAATGTTTAAATAAAAAATGACATTGCTTTTTGAAAAATATTATTTTACTGACTACTTAACGCTGTCTAGAGCTGCAGTCTTAAAGTTGTAGACAATTTTGTTTAGCTAATAAATGCATTTTAATTTCGTATTTATCTTATCGTTTCAAAATTTTAATTTTATTCTTGAAAAAATTAGGCTTTATATTAATATTTAGCTCAAATTAAGAGTAAACCTTTTAGCAATTAATTTAATAAAACGTAGATTACATAAAATGTATATAAATTCTACAAAATATAATTTTTTTCAAAATCTATTACTTTTTTGAAATCAAGAACTGAATTTCACAAAATGTGAGCTACAATTTTTTTCAGTTAATAACTTTTTTCATATATTGAATTCAAAACGTACTTACGAATTTGATTGGGGTATTTTTGATAAATTTTTATACTGTTAATTGATATAAGTTGGCATTTTTTTCTTCACCCAAAAAATATATATTAAACGTCCTAAATAATTTTGATTTTTTCTGCTTAGTCATTTTTAACTAGATAAAGGAATATCAAATGGAAACTATTCTTCTATATATAGAATTCTAGCGGTTGCAAGCCTCTTAAAACAGTTAAACATTATGTAGTCACTCTGTATAAGTACTTCCTATCAATATCAGTGCTTTGATTTTGACAAGCTATGATGTCACCAATTAATCTTGAGAGTTATTGTAGAATATTTAAAAAAAATTAATAAAAATGACATATTTTTAGTTATATAATAATAAAATTAAAATTGTTTAGCATGTTTCAGCTTCATGTGTAAAATAATTAACAGGGAAAACCAGATAATCTCATTTTTGTTATCATCAGTTGAGCAAACTAATTAGCTTCCTTATATAAAAAAATAGAAACTTAGTATATGATACTAATAAATGTCATTAATATTCAAAACATCACCTGTATTAAAATTTTCAATGAAGAAGGGGAAAACGCGTTAACAATTTTGGATATATTTTTCTATCACACTTCAACTCACAGTAACTTTGAGGAACTCTATTTCTCAAATTAAAAAAATCGGGAATTTTCTCTCATGTGATGTTTCTTTACACCATTTTCCTCTAGCAGGAACTTTATTAATAGGACATATGTATTTACTTTTTTTATTCGTTTGAAAAAGCAAAATAGGTTAAGAAAATATTTCTCAGATTTTTTTTTCTCTTAACAGTTTAAAAAAAATGATAACTCAAAATTAATATTTAAATAAAAAAATTTAAAAATAAAAAATGGTTTAAATATTTTAACGAGTTTCCTAATATGGTAAAATATTTAAACCTAATAGATCACACAAATTGTATTTCAAGTTCACAGAAATTTATTCGTTTACCACGAAATTAAACTGTAAGAAATTTTTCATAATGAAGAATATTATTCTTGAATATATAATTCCGATAGCAATGTCATTTAAAAAAAATATTCAACAATATTTTCTTCCTTATAAAAGTAGCGTTAAACTATTTACATATAGCACACAAGTACAAATATCAGTAGTAGAAAGACAGTTTTCGTTCTCAAATATATATATATATATATATATATATATATATATATATATATATATATATATACTTAGATGTTTCAACCAAAAACCAAGAACTTGTAAATCTATTCAAAGAAAACAATTTCACTTAATTTTAAAAATTAGTAGATGAATTGGTCAAAAAGTAAGATTAAAATATTTTTATCTCTTTTACGAATCTTCTCGAATTTCAATTTCTTGATTTCAAATGATTATCATTATCTGATTTGAAAAACATGCATATCACTATCAATTTTTTAGTTTTTAAGTTTCCCATATAATTTATCTAAATTATGTAGTAAAAAAAATGTAATTCCCGCAGACATATCCTGTATTTCTGTATTTTCTTTGACAGCAATAAGATTTTTTAACCTCAATTACCATTAAAAATCTATTTTGAATAACCTTCAAGAGCTTATGGATTTACGCAGATGTAAAGTAAACAGGGATGTGGGGTTGTGGTAATAAAAGAGTTACTTCGTTAAAACTAGGCCAAGGTCTACAGGTAATAAATTTTCCATTTTTCTCCTCATGGTGATGTGATCAATGAAACAAGATGATGGGAATAGGTACAGTTATCCATCACGAGCTTTTTTTATCCCAACGATCTAAGAAAGTTTCTGCCACCCCCGCCTTAGCATAAAAAACTGTTTTTTCTTTTCTCCTTAAGGACGTGGCATCGATAATTGTCTGGAATGTTATGCGTTATCACCATTTTACTTTTTTGTTATATCAGGTGATTAATTATGTTCAATAATCCAGGATCCAACTCACGATTTCTACTGATAAATGTAATATGCCGTGCTCCTGGTACTACCAATTTCATATTTGTTGAGAATACTCTTCAAATATTTTTACTGAATACCCAGTCAAATATGTTTGCAGGACCTTGACATAAGATCTATCATAAAGTAATGTTTCAGTTGAAGTTCATTTCCTTCAGTATTTTGGTGGGAAAATTTTGAAGATCTCATCACAATACGGTTATCATCATTTTAAATTAGCTTCACGATTATTATCAATGCATGTGATACACACACACGTGTGTGTGTGTGTGCGTATATCACTTTTTACCAATTATTTTATTTTAATGGGGTTATTTAACAACTTTCTTCTGTCGCACAGTATTTTGAAGTCATGAATAAATATCATTGACCCATATGCATTAGAAACAACCATGATTAAGCCTATTTTAAAATGCTTGACTTTTAGACCTTCGACTTGTTATCAAAAGATATTATCTTTGAATTATTCTAAAATTATTCCACTGTTGTTTACACAGCAAAAATTGAATAATTTAATTTTATAATTGAGTCAAGAAGAAAAACTTTGAAATAATAATTTTTGGGAAAATAACCTTTTTCTATATAATTTTTGATTCCATGAATACTAATTTGTATATGAAGCCTTCTTTGCCATTTTAAATTAGGAATGTTTTATTTGGAACTAGTAATAGGTATAAGTCTTTGCGTCATCATGTTATTAGCACCATGCATTTTCTTAATCGTTTCTGGAAGTGACACTCATATATGATTTTCCTTAGTCCCAATCATCAATATATGAAATAGTATACATAATAAAATATTCCATTCCAACCCTTGTTGCTTTTTGATTCAATTTATACAATAATTTAATAATCTCAAAATTATTAATAAATCTTTAGTTCATTCCCATTAATAGTTTTCCGTCTATTTGATAGTATGTATTATTATAAGTCAATATATAATAATATGAATAACCAATATTCGATACTTATTTCCTATTTAATGAACACATTTTTCTATTAATATTTATACAAATAAAATCATCTGTTATAAAATTAACTTTATTTATTTCGCAATTCTGATTATACTATCAAAACAGTACATTCATAATAAGGATTATCTCCCATTTGTTTTAATACAGGCTTCGATAAGTTTATATTATTAAACTATGATGCTGTCTAATTATTCAACAAAATATTACCCGATATTTGAGTTGAAATTAAATATTAGTATTAAGAACCACTTCTATATTAATTTCAAGAAACAAGGAATCATTTCCACAGTAATTTTGAATTTTTTAAATGTCTTGAAAGTACAATATTTTATCTTTCTCTTAATTGGAAAATATTTTCACTGTTAGAAAATAAAATTCTTAAATAATTTTGGTTAATTATTGGAATTACTCTCATTAAAATAGTAATGGCGAATTTTGTTATATCTTACACATTCGAAATTTCTTTATGAATTTAACTATATAAGATGAGTGAAACCTATTATCTATCAATTATGTTTTTCATGTTTAAGACTAATATCTGATTAATGGATAACATCAATATACATTAACGTCAATTACCAAGTGTATAAACTATGTTAACATTAGTTTATATTCTACCCATCTTTCTAGAGTCAAATTATAGCAAAATTGCTTGTAACTCTTCAATATTCTAATACTATTTCTAATTTTCTTTTCAATAAAATTGAAAAAATGTTTGCGTTTTACCTCTATTTTCTACATTTTTAAATTTCTTTGACATGTATACCATTGTTTTCATTTATGATTCGTCCATAAAACTTTTTAATTAATGAATAACATATATTTATCTCCAATCAGTTAATATTTCCATTTACATCCCTTTTACAATTTATTTAATTGAAAAATCAAAATTCCATAATTTACTTTAGCTTTTGTTGAAACATTTGACCACATTTAATGTTAATCTAAACTAGAATAATTCCAAAAATTATAATCTCGAAATCCATAATTAATTGTACTCTATTGGCATCATTACTCCTTATTTTATAATTTTTTCCATTTTCATGCCTAACATCAACTACTTTCATGTAAATATGAAGTAAAAGGAATTCGATATTTTTATATTTATAATATATTTGATATTTTTGTTTCATAAAGTAACTAAACAATCGTAAATTTTTCTATATTGACAATCAGCAAAATTTTCAAAAAGAGAAGACTTTTATTTGAAATTGTATAAATTTCTTCAAATCAAAATTGCTGATTTACTTAACTAGATGTTGTTCCTTATTCAGTTTAAGGATTTGATTACGCTGGGTTAATATTACAAAGATGTATTGTCTTCATCTAATAACAAAATGATCTCTTAAACTAACTGGAAATTCCAATCCATTTTTATTGTAGTTATTGACTAAAAAACTTACACTGGGACATATATTTATTTTAATAATATTTTACTCAATTTCTAAAAATTTCAGCCAATATTAAGGCAAGAGAAAATACTCAAAAATACAATTTCTTACACATTTCCACGATAAAACTTTTTAAATAATTTGAGATTAAAATAAGTTGAGTTATTAAGTGAATTTTCATAAAAATTCTGAACATATTACTTGCACACGAGTTATCTTGGATTAATTTAAACATTTCAGAATTTCGAAATTTCTCGAAAGGTTGCCTTCAATGTTTCAATTTTTTTTAGTAGTAATTAACAAAATTAATTTGAGAATTAAATTGTCATACATTTTAGAAATAACATTTGTCGAAATGTAATAATAATTTTGCCTCTTAAATAAATAACATTCAATTGCAATTATGTATTTATGTAACATTTCTAACCTGTTTTATGAAATTTTACATTTGACTTAATTTTTTGAAATTATTTCTAAAAAAGAATACTTTGTTAGCGAAAAAAATTAAAGTAACCGCGTATAAGAGGTTCTCGCTCTTATTCCCTGACTTAACAGTATTTATATAGATTATAACATACCTTCAAGCTATTTGAAATTTAAGGGTTATTTCGATAAAATTTACGATTCATTTGACATACACAAAATCACATAAATTTTGCATACATATTTCAGAAATATTATATATATAACAAATCCAAAATTTTAATAATACACCGTATATATCAAATCTTCTGTTATATTATAGAAAAGAAAAAAAGTAATATGTAAGCCAACAATGCAACTTAGAAATCTATAGCAGGAAAAAATATATTAAAAAAGAAAAAAACACGAAATTTGCATAGCTTGAGATTTATGGTTCTAATTCATTCGGAATTTCATTGTTATGTAAATCCCAAATTCATTTCTTAGAATTTTGCAAAAAAATCTACATTCTATGTAAATGTAATGGTTCTATTTGGATGTCTTAAATAAAATATAAAACAAATATAACTGTTATTTGTAAATTCGGTTGACGGTAAATAGTCGGAAATCAATGCATCCAGCGGGTTAAAACAGATACATAAAGTTATATTTGAGTAAACTCTTATGCATAAAAAATATCAGCATAACGAAAATTCCCCTATTACCACAATGCGGTTAATTCCCAGTGAACGGTACGCTCCTTGTCCGCCATCTTGTTTTTATTTATCTTGTCCGCCATCAGTTATAAGAATTAACACAATAAAAACCCTATATAAATAATAAAAATGCTAGTCTTATAATATATAATTTGTTATTTTTCTCAATTTGTCTTATATTTTGTATATATATATTGATCAGGCAAATAAATTATCAATTTACTATACAAAGAAAATATAGCGTGCCGTACACTGGGATACAGCCCTACAATGCTTATAATGAAAAACTCCCTTACAATGAACTTTCAGTACAATGTAAAAGTTATAATGATCCCACAAGCTTCTTTCTACAATCTATTTCTCAATCTGTGTACATTACATTCTATTAGTAGTAACTGTTAATTTTCTTATAGCCATTGTTTAATATCGCCTAAATACTCAAGGGAAAAATTGTATTGGCATTTGCTCTGATAGACCTAATAAATATAAAAGGTTTTACGTGAGTACATTAGTGCTGTGCCAACTAAAATATATTTGTTTTACTTTTATATCAAATGGTTATCAAGTTTATCAGCATTTGGATGAATATGAGAATTGTGGCAACCCACAAAAACTTTTTACTAATCAAATGGAACTTCTGAGACTTATTGAGATATCCTCCAATTAGTAAAGTTTGTTTTTACTTCAAGAATTAACTGTTCAATTTATGTGAATTTTACATTAAGATGAAAAATTAAATCCTTATCTTAAAAATGAAGCCATCATTATCAGATATTAATTATCAGCACAAAAATAAAGGAAGTTTATTGGAATGGTTATAAAAAATCTTGTGTGTATCTTTACTGAATATTGGAATCTATACCAAAGCTTAAATTTTTAAGTATTGTACTTTTAAATACTGGTGTGATATAAATAACGATAGCAATGGTACAAAATGCAACAATGCAGAGGTACCACATATCTGACAAGCTCAAGAAGAAGAACGATAGCAATTATTTGAAAATTCAATGCATCAATCTCTGTCTCTTAAATAAATGTTTTAATAGGCAGAAACATAATACATTATTGTTCATTTTATGTTCTCAAGTAAGAACCATCATTATTGTTAACATTAATATATTCTATTCATCCACTTTGCCAAAATTAAAAGTTTTTGTTGATAAAATTAATAACCAACCAACAATGCTGAGCAATCTGGACATGGAGTATTGAAGAAAAATAACCATGCTTGATGATGTTAAAGAAATCATTTTTAAAGCTATATTGATACTTAGTTTTCTACGCCTAAAAGGTAACTGGGGATTGAATTTAATAATTCAATGGCCGGGAGAAAATAGATGCTATATCAGTGATGACAAATAAAACATCTTTAATTTGTCATAATAATATTAAAATGAATAGCAATAAATTTATAAACAATGGTGCAAATAGGAGAGTAAAATCAGCTTTAAATTATAATTGAGGGATAAGGAATATTAGCTTTTTTGAATTTTTTTTACAATGTGTTACTTTTAGATTGCTTCAACTTTATGGTTTTAGTAGATTGATTTCTACCAACACTTTTCATATTTTACGTATTTTACATTCAAATATCCTGAATCAATGATTGTCAACAGCGACAAAATTTGATATACAATAAAATCACAATATTTACAATAAAATCACAATATACGCTTATATTTTGATTTTATTGTACATCTAAATTGTATATTATAAAATATCGTCACAATTGATAAGTTTTTTAAAAGCATGAAACTAAACCATTCAATTGGATCCATGCAATTATTCTCATGCAAACCAAGTACATAAGTTTGTTTCTTTCAGATGCACAAAATTTTCTTCCTTCTCTTTAAATTTTCCTTTCGGATCAAAACATCGTAGTTAATAAATTTTCTGTTGGATTGCGATTCATCGCAGAGAAGCAAATCATACCACTTTCAATTTTCATCACTCACTCCATTTCAAAGTCTCCAATAACAGGCTATCAAATGAAGAACCATCATAGCAATAACTGTTTTCTAAGTTATATGAGTTACTTGTTTTTTAATATTCTAATTGTTGCTATTAAAGAAGATTTCTGAAATAAAGGAATTAATTAACCGATAGAGAGAGCTCGAAATTTTCATCGTTATTTTGATGATACAACAAAATCTAATGTAGAGAGTGCAATGAAAATTAATAGAAAGAGCAATGAAATTATCAATTAAGGTTAATAATATGTTTATTAATAAATTTTATGATTATTAAGGTTGTTAACAATAATTACTTTTACGATATTTTCTCTAAATCTTTTAAAAATATCTAACTAAATTATATTAAATTAATTTTAAATATATATAATATATATTTTTTAATTATTTGCTTTAGAGAATTATTATTTTCAATGCTATTTCTTACTCTCATTAGTAATAATTAGTTTAGATTAATATATTCGCAATGTGTTGCCGTGTCATTCAAAGTCTTACTCAATTTTCGAGACGAAACAAAATTGATAAATTATTTGTAGTACTTTAAGAAGCTTATCAAAATTTTCCTTATATATTGTGTACTTCATAAATAAATTTTTATTACATAATATTATGTATAGGAGTATGTAGAGAATATTATGTAATAAAATACATTTTTTACATTATTATCTTTGATAGGTTTTAAGCAATGGTTTTGCTCTTCAATACGTATAATAATTTCCCAAGTTCTTATCATTTATATAACACTTAAGATTTGTGTATAATTTGTCCCTGTAATTAAGCTAATTACATTTGAATTCATATTTTTAAGCATGTAACTTCATGCCATGTTCAAAACTCTAGTGAGAATTTCTAATTGGCCGTATGCATGACCCATCTGCATAAACGACATGTGGAAGACATTGTCCTACCCAAAGTTTAAAATCTTCTTTCTAAAAGATTTATAACAATAATTTTTTTATAATTTTAGCCTATTCTTCTATATGTCTATGCGTAACACTTTTTCAATAATTCATCTCATCATGTTTGCAAAAGAATGATCAAGCCGCATTAGTTTGATTACTTGTGAATGTTACCCACACGTGAGTGGACTTTGGAAATTTAGTAACAGAGAATTTTATAATTAACAAATAACTTAAGAACACAACATCGCGTATATAAGATAAGTTTTCTGAAGTATCAACTTCAATTACTATTTAAAATGTGTTCCTCATTATGAGAGTAGCACTTTGAATGCTTATTTCACAAATATAAAATATACAATCGGAAAGAAGAGCAATTTTGTATGCAGGATTTTTGCTTCATTTTTTTACCTCCTACCAATCTGTCTTTTTTTAATATTAACAAAATAAATGTAGTTTATAAAATGAAATATAATTACTTAAGCTTTTGAAAAAATTTAAAATTTCTAACTTTCAACTGACAATCAACTTAAATAAACGACGATTACATTATTTTTATTAATATCAGAAAAATGAAATCATTTAAAATTTTATGAAAATCTTGTGATAAATCAAAAATAAAATCATACAAAGATAATTCTGCAAATGCTAAGCGTATAAGATTTTCAGAATGAAACATGAATTTGATTAAACATATTGAAACAGAGTTTGATTTCTAATAAATGGAGATGTGTTAGTATTTGGAAATCAATTTTCACGAAAAGGTTTAATAAAATTTTGTAACAGGGCATTCTTATATATATAGAAGAACTAAATATATACAAAGGAACTTTTTTCAAAACATAAGAACATTAAAATGACTTCGAATTTCCTATGTTTTGCACCATTAAATAAAGATTTGTGATAATAAAAAATTTTCATTTAAACGAAATCAGACTTCAAATGGTATAAAATTAATTATTTTGCTTTATTTAAAGCATACATACTTTTTGTAAATAGTTAATAAAGCCTGATATTTTACTTTAATTATTTAATCATTTGCAGTAATTTCAAGCATTAAAAGTAATTTGAAATTCATATGAAAATTAAAAACAACATTATTATAGATTTTATTATAAAAAAACTTGAGAATGTAATCAATATTTTTAAAACATGAATAACTTTGATGTGTGTGTTATAGTTCTATATTTCTTATTATTTTCAGAAATGGACTTTTATTATTTTGTTAATTTCTGCTGCATGTGTTGCCATATCTGTTAATGGTGGAGAAATAAATAGAGAAAAACGAGCTGTCAAGGGCGGAGGAGGACGGAAGACAGGTTCAGGATCATCGCATATTGGAACCAGCAATAATGTAGGTGGTCATGCGGGAGAATGGTGGAAAGAATGGTGGCTAAAATATATTGGTGAAGTTACAGATCCGACTGTAAGGCCTCTAATTTTCCCAACAGATGAATATGGCAATAGAGTTCCTTGTCCCTGTCTTTTACCGGGGACAACTCAATTGCCTCCTCAACCACGACCGCCACCAACTGCTAGGCCACCTCCTGTAAGGCCACCACCACCTCCTACTCAACCTCCAGTGAGACCTCCACCTGTTAGGCCTCCCCAACCTCCAGTGAGACCCCCACCAACACAGCCACCAGTCAGGCCTCCGCCTGTGAGACCACCTCCAGTGAGACCTCCCCCGACACAAAGACCCATACCGCCTCCTGTAAGGCCACCCCCTACTCAACCACC
>JAPDSC010085000.1:77013-114246 GCA_026290005.1 Latrodectus geometricus | reverse complement strand
TTAATCCTTAACATAAGAAAGTACAAATAAAATTTGTTATAAAAAAAATTCAAACTAAAATATTAGTTGAAAAAAATAATTTCACATGAATAAGATTTTATTCATTTCTCAATAATCTCCAATACATAGGTATTTCTCAAGAAGAAGTAAGAAGTGTCAGAATTCTCATATTATATTCTGTTGTTAATTCAATAAATTGTGTAGTTCATTAATCTCTCTTAAAATCTTTTTTGACAAAAATAATTTGTGATTACTATAAAGGAAAAAAAAAACTGTCATTGATCAAATGCTTACTTTCCAGATTAATCAGTCAATTATTGAGTCGCAGCAGCTATGTGAGGACGTTCATTGTTGTAAAGAGGCACAGTTTATTCACAAAGAAACCCCCTCCTTCTATTTGTGATGTCTAGCCGTAATTTCCGCTTTAATTAGAATCTCAGATAAAACTCTATGGAGAGTTTTTCTCCGAAGATTTGTAGATTGACTATTGATTACAGTGCATTTTCATGGATTCAGTTAACAACTGTTTTAAAAAACCGATGGCAGTGAAGAACACAGAAATTTCGTAACTCGTGTTCACATGTTGCAAATGATTACAAATATTTATCTCAGTTATTAAGTATACATTTTGATTTAGTGTTATTATAGTGTTCTTAGAAATGGAAAATTATGAGTTTGATGGTTTCATCTCTTGTGACAGTTAAATATAAGTTACTATCTAAAATTGCACTTTTCGAAAGGCAATTATGCAATGGATACTTAAAAAGACCTTACATAATAGCTATCAACTGTTCTGTTATTCACTATCTTCTGTTAATAAATATTTTAATGTTGATGTCGTTTATGAAGAAAACCAAAAGAATCCTCAAGATTAAACACTATTTTTGTCTATTAATAACTGCTTTTTTCATTTTTTCATAACTAAACTATCTTTATTTTCTTGATGGCCCTTTACATTTCACAATTTTTGCTTAAAAATACTGAAATTAAAATTTTAATGATAAATATATATAATAAAAATTGTTTGCTAAGAATATTTATAAGTGAGATTTTTTGTTGATATGCATGTAAAATTAAATTTTTTTAATTAATGACACTTAAATATTTTTCACTATTTCAAAATGAAAATCAATTATTCTTTTACATGGAAATTAATAATAAAGGAAAATCCCTTTACATTAATTAACCAGTTTTTCTTCTCTTGAATAAAAGTAAAGTTTAATTAATTAAAACACAATAATTTTCAAGTTAAAGATTACAACTATTAATTAGCATTAGTTCAGAAGCTTTGATATCTTTATTACTTTTAAATTTTAAGGTTAATTTATGTGAACGTAATTAATATGGAATCATTTAAAAAAAGTTTTTTTTTTTAAGTTTATTAAGCTATAATTTCTTATTCATTTTTATTTGTAAACAATTTAGATTTTTACTGTGGATAAAAAAAGATTTGTGCATTTAATAAAAAGTAATTTGAAAGAATAATTTAAAAATATTATTAAAAATATAGTATAAAAATCACAAAAAATACTAGAAAAACAATATATTTTACAAGTAACACGCTTTTTTTACTTTGAAATATATTATTTTTTTACAAAGATATTAATAGAATGTGTTACAAAATTATAAAATCACTTTGGTTTTTGTGATCTTTATTACAAAATAAATAAATAAATAATAATATTTTTTTAAATTAAATCATAGTAATGTAAATAATCACAATATAAAACATTTAATATTATACATTTAATATATAAGATATTTATATGTAAATATTTATCAGTAACTTCCCATTTTTTCTTCTAATTTATAAGACTTCTACATAAAATAATTTTTTTTACAATATTAAAAATCTTTTGACTTTTTAAGATAATTTCATGTATGTGCTTTTTCATTAGATTAATCAAATTTTTTAGTGAAGTTTTTTAAGTTTTATTCTATTCATTTATGATAATTACTACAAATTATTATATGGACTGATACTCACGATTATTTGCATAAATCTATAAACCAAATGACTTTCCCAAGTATTTATGGAATTCAAGTTTGGTCTATGAATTATCCAGATTTAGAGCTGGATTTTTTTCTTTTCTGGAACACATTTGTAATTTATTTTAACACATGGAAAGGACGTTATCTTCCTGAAAGTTTTAGTCTAACCTTCCTAAAGGTCAAGCAGTGTTAGTAAATCAGTGATTGAAAGTAACTATATTTTCTATAAATATGCTTTAGTTCTCATTGCCTTTAAAATACAAGAGTTACCCATAGTTTCGTAAACTTACTATTATTTTTACTCTCTCTGAAGGTATATTAAAGCAATTCTGTTTGTGCTATTTATTCATAAACCATGCAAACGGTAAATTTTATCATTCAAGCCATTTAAATAGAGTTTTCTTTCGTCAGAAAGTTTTGTTTTCCAAGTGTAATTCCGAAAAAGGACAATTTTAGAACCATTTCATCTTATCTTCGTTATGGTGTTTTAATAGTTTCGGTTATTTTTTAGTTTTCGAAAATCATTATTGAATTTATTTTCATATTGGTCAGATTGTTGTATGTATGATAATTGTAATTGTTTGTAAAGTTATATGAATAAACAAATAAATAACAACAGATTAATAAATTCAGCTTAGTTACAACCACAAAAATTTGTTTATTACTTGATAACTCAATCTTTCTCCTTAATCTGTTATATTTTCCATAAACATCTTACTTTTACAATTATGAATAACAGTTTTAAAACACCTAAAAGTTTTGCTTATTTCTCTATTCAAATTACCCAAAACTTTAAAAAAACAAACTTTTCAAGGTTATATCTCAGATAATCGTTCACAAGACATTGAGAATTCTCAGAAAAACAAATTAAATTCAAACTTTCTTTACAATGTTCTTGTTTTTCTCTTTCTTGGTAATGCAAAGTTAAAGTATAAAAATGATTTTGTAAGAAATCTGTAACAGTTATGAAAACCCAAATGGTTTTGTATTTTGAATCTCAGTGGACTTAGATTTAGGTAGCACTGTTATTTCAAAAAATTGTATGCTGTGTGAAACCAAATAAATTTTTTCCCTTTAATTATTTATTTGAGAAAATAACCCTTAGTTTGATTATATAATTTAGTCTTTTAAAATGACTCATTTTAAAAAGTGTGCTATTTAAATGATAGTACTATTAGTGGAAATGTTTTAATTGGTTTTGTAGTTTTGAAATGTACTCTAAGTGAATTTAAAAATATTTTACATTTTCAAATTAAAATGCTTAACAGTTATTCACAAAATTTAATGTAAAGATTTTAATCACAAAGACACATCATTGTTATTTTTTTTTTAAATATATATTTTCTATTTTCTTTATAATATGTATGTTTTTATATTTTAATACGCATATTTAAATATACCTATACTTGGTAAATTGAAACATAAAATAGAAATAAATTGCATTTATTTTCAATGTACTGAAAGATCAACTGTTGCTCTATAAACATCAATAAAGGGGCTAAATGCCACAGAAATAAAACTATTTAAGAATTCTAATAAATCTTTCATTTTTTTCCCTTTTAACTTACAAGTTAAGGCAGCCTGACTGACAAATATTTATTAATATCAAACGGAAAATACTTTTTAAAATATGAATGTAATATTTGGAAGTTGTATAATTTAAAATTGATTTGCTAAATGGGAGAATAAATAATTAGAGATAAGTGTAAAAAAATACGTTCGTTGAAAAAATATTTTTTCAGTGAAACGCATCGTAATACCACATTGTTTTTTCTAAAAACTATTTATACTCAATTTCAGTTTAAGTTTTTGAATTCATTGAATAGATAGGTACTTAATTCAGATCCTAATTGAAAACAGATTTTTAAATTCTGCTTCTGAGGACATAGAGACTGAAAGAGTGCAAATGACAATTTCGTGAAAATAAAAAAGAATGAAAATATCAATCCAAGAGTAACGTCGTAAAAAGTCGTTTCCTTAATTTTATAGCCACTAAACTTATGTAACTTAATTAAATTCCCATTGAAATTTGTGTCAGAGATAAGATACAAAAAACGTCTGTGAAAACAAATTATTCCTTGTTCTAAAACCGAGGAATATGAAAAAAGAAAACATAAAAATAGATTACAAACAATGTGTACGAAAATGCGAGTAATAATGCTTATTTTAAAGATCAGAATAAGAATAAATATGAGAATTAATGAATTTAAACGTTCAAAATTGCTAAGATTTCTTTCAATAAACTGATTTTATTTTATTGGAGACAATCTTAATGATATTTATAACAAAAGTTCAGAAAAAGCTTAAAGCTATTTACAAAAATGATGTTGAGAAATGTGAATAAAACAACTGTTTTAATTAGTTCATTTTTTTAGTAATTGAAGTCTAAAATTCTTTACTAAGATTTGCATTTTTCCACAGTTAACAAATCTAAGGAGCAATTCATTAAACTTGAGTCTTAAATTCGAAAACGAAATGTTTCCCAAGACAATTTACAACAATTAGCAAAATTTAAATTCTCTAAATATTGATTTAATCTAAATGAAAAAGAAGATGAACATATTTTTATATAATTTATAAGAGATGTCTGTGATATTTAACTTTTTAATAATAAATAAATTTGATGCATTCTTGAATATGTGATTATGTTTTTTGTCTAATAGAATAATAAAAATATCCAAAAAATTTGAATAATTCAGCTAGTTTGTGATGAATTTGTAAATTGGGTGAATGATTTTTAGAAAAACTAATTAATTAGAATTATTTTAATTATTATTAATATAAATTTCTTTAAATGTTAGACAATTTTTGTATATTATTAGATAGAACTAAGATTCATTATATATTATGCAAAACCATCTTTTTTATTATTTTAACATTTATTATATATGTGACAAATGAGTTTTCTTGACATATTTGATTGAATCAGATATTTAAAGTATTTTTTAAATATCTGATTCAATGAAAAGTGTCTTAGTTAATTTGCCTTTACACGTGATAAAGTTTTAATTGTTTAACAATGAAACTTACACTTGAATGAAATATGTATAAATTTTAATATTTAAGCATTTGAATAATAAGTAACATTAAAAATGTGCTTTTATAAATTTCAAATAAAATGATTTGCAAATTCATGACATTTAAGCTTAGCTAATATTTTCAATATTAAAATGGTGCATTGCTTAACACACAAATTAAAAAATGACTCCTTCAACAAATAAACAACACCTAGAATGTCTCATATGACTTCTGATGAAGTTAACTGGTACCGTCCTATTCTGATGCGGCTCAGACACTGTCCCATCTCTGAACAGCAAGGACCCAGGCAAGAGTCCAGTACAGCTGACAGATACTGCCGTACCATATAGCAGTTAATGCGACACTGGCGAAGTGCTGGAACGATGCACCAGATGTGCTGGAATGTGAGGCAGGCGAACGTGCAACCGGAAATGAAAGCGATGGGCAGGGCACATATCAGAGTGAGAGATTTGTAGCAACAGTTCTTGGAGCAAGTGAAAATGTAGTTGGAATTCCTCCACACACAATCGAATGAATAAGTTCCCTCTGGTTCGGCGATGACATCATCGAATTCCACCTGTAATAAAATAAGCACCAATAAAATTTGTCTTATTGACAGAATAATATTCTGTTGAGTGTTTTATTCCAATAAATATACGATAGTGGTATTAATCTTTAAAGAAAGTTATTTTATGGAACAACTCCATTTCCGAAACTTTATAGATAATTAACAAGTATTTATACCTATTATGCATAGAATTGGACCCTACAAAAGACATAACAAATTATATTATAACGATAGACACAACAACAAAGGAACAAATCGATTGCTACTATAAATAAAAAGCAGTGAACATAATTAGAAATAAAATAAAGCTATATAAAATAATAACATTTTCTTATACAGTTTCATAAAACATATAAAAATAAAATGGTGCCATATAATCAAAAAATTGCTTTACAAAGTTAAAAATACACAAACATACATAAATATATGTTTACAAAATTCAATAATACTATTTAAAATCACTGCAAAATGTACATAATTTTTCTGATAATTTATTTTATACGTATAAAACAGTATATATAACAGTAAAATTTAGTTATATTTTCTCTATTAGAAAGCTTAGATTTAAAACTGTGGGTTCCAAACTAATTAATCATCATACGCAAAAAATAACCGTTGAACGACATGAAAAAATGAATCAATTGTCAAGTTTAATTAGAAATCTTATAAAAACTACAAACTTATTTTAAAATAGCAAGAAAAAATTACTGCATTGAACTAGGTAACAACATGTTTAAATTAAAGATTACGCAAAAAAATTGATAACTTCATAAAAATTGAAATTTTCTTTTATTTAGTTATCATAATAATACCATTACTGAAACTGGAAACTGTATATTATAATGTTTTTGTGCATTATTTTGCAAAATGTAATCTATAGAAGGATTTAAACTGAAATTGTTTACAACACATAATTTGTTTTGAATTATAAAATGTTTTATAAAGTTATGAAATTCGTAACCAAATCGTGAATTAAAGACAGTGTTGCAGTTCTTTGGCTAAAAAGGAGTGTTCTTATTTGAAAAAAATATTTAAAAAATTTCTAGAAGTATACTTATGCTTTATATGTAAAAATAAAAAAAATTACTGAACTAAGAAGGATTATGAAAAATAATTGCACATTATTTCAGTAATGATTCAATAGCGATTTTTTAAAAATTTAATGGTGTTCCTTAATCAATTAATTTCTGTTCAGTAAAATACTATTTATCAAAAGGAGGTCAAATTAATCACTGATTTCTGTATTCTAAAGTTGCTTTCTTCTAAGTGAAACAAACTAAAGTATTATTTTTTAAAAATAACAAATATTAAAATAATAACAAACATTATATCTTCATAAGGGAAGAGAGAAAGCACTCCAGGAAATTAAATGAGTTTTTGGGATATTGCCAAGAGATATTTTAATTTTATACTTATTACATTTTCATTATTCATTAATATTTCATATTAAACATTTGAACATTCATTAATATTTCTTATATTATATTACAATTACGTTGTTATGAAAAATAATATATTAGAAACATTTAACTAATTTTATATAATATATAGGTATTTATATATTCTAACACATTATGCAACATTGCACCCAAAATTTAAAAATTGATAAAATAAAATAAGTTAATGTTAAAACACTATATATTTAATACAAAATTGTTTACAAAATATTAAATTAAAAAAATCATCTTTAATAATTCTTTCCATTCATCAAAATACTTTTATTCTTACAATTAGAATATTACAGTTTTATTCTTACAGAAGAAATAAATATATTATGAAATAATATTTATCAGACAATTCAGGTGAAGCTCTTTGCGTTTAAACTAAACTTAGAAATAAATTTTCTAGATTTAGTTTATCGAATCAATCGATACCCTTAAAATTACATCAATATCTTTTAAATTTATTTACTATTTTTACTTGAATGAGAATTATGGCAAATGAATAAATTTATTTTATAAGCACAAATAAGTAAAAAAATAAAAACTTTATAAACATTTTCCCATACTATTTGAATACCAGTCATGGTATAAAATTAAATAAAATAAATTTTTATACTATAAAAATTTTAATAATTATAAATTTCAAAGATTTGAGAGCAAAAAAATGAAATTTCCATTTGTTTTTGGTTTGAGAGAAAAATATTTTCGAAATATAAAAACTAATAGTCGACTAATAATAATAGCAGTTTTATTTTTAATCTAGTGTTAAAAAAGCAAATCTTATTAATCCCCACATATATTAGAAAGTATGTAAGTAATACTATTCGTATAAATGCTCCTAATTATTGTATTTTTGTTTTAATAAAAGAAAGATATTTAACTTCAAATATATATTTTTTAATTATCAAGATAACTAAACTGGATAAATTCATGACAATGAATTTTTTAATTAATTGTCAAAAAAGAAAGACAGACATTTTTTTAGTAAATTGTTTTTAGTTCAATTTTTTTTAATTAAGTTTTAAATAACGTCAGTAACTATAAAATATTTAATTGAAAATGATATTTTTTAGTTTTTAGTTTGGGAAAAATTTGTATAACGCAATTAAAAATAATTTCTCCACGGCATTCAAACTTATTTAAACATATAAAAACATTTACAAAATTTTTATTGTAATTTAAATTTGATTGAGTTTTTGAAATAAATTTCTTATTTAATTATAAATTTACTCCATTCAATTTAAAATACACATTCCCCAGACTTATAGATTTAAAAGAAATTTTGATAGGGAAACTTAATAAAAAAATTTAATTAAAAGTAGTGAGATTTTTAAAATAATACTTGGAATAGGAATTTAATTACAAATAGATACACAAGTAAGACAAACAACAATGAAAATAATTTATTTCTGTTTTATTAGAAGTAATTGTTTTATTGATGTATAAATATCTTAAATTTTAATATGAATAATTAAACTAATGTATCTTAAATTATTTAGATTTTTAATATTTTGTAAAAATAATACTTATTTTTATACATATACAATTTATATACATATTTTTATTCTATTTTAATTTTCTTTGATTTTTGTACTAAATATAAATATTAGTAGCAATTTATTTTGCAAATAATTGCTAAAATAGTAATAATATATCTTGAAAATAAATTAATGTATTTCAAAATATGTGAGAATATTTCTTATGAAAAAAATTTCCAAAGTGAACGCATAAAGAATTTCTTTAATATACCAAATTTTCTAAAATTTTAAACCTTCCAAATAATAACAGACTCTTAAAAGTACACTTTAAATAATACTAAACATAAAATGTTTATTTTATTTCATATCAAACACTTTTAAGCAATATTTAATTTATATCCTTATATAATAATGGATTGAATAGATAAGTAATTTTTGTTTGACAAATTAGCAGGAAAATATATTGTCCTTTCTTTTTAGGTGAAAATTTTATTCTTAGCTCGTTTTTATTTTTATAAAATTTTTAAAGTTTAAAATACAGTTTCATAGGATTTATACAAAATTATTATTACGTGTTATAAATAATGAAACTGTTATTTGAAATTCAGTTTAAACAATAAGGCATATTTTCTAGTAATTTTTTTAAATGTTGCTAATATCTGACTTTTCAAAATTCTATTTTCTTTATATCTTCAGAATTTGCTTAATGCCAACATTTCCAGATGTATTTTCCGTATATTTTCAGAAGTCATTTAATGCATGCACTTTAAAACTGACTATATGAATTAAACTTTTCAAATTTTTTTTTTCAAATTGTTGTCTTATTTTAAATAACAGTTTATTTTAACTGAATAAAAATTTGTATTTCTTAAAAAAAGGAAATTAAAATGCAAATTCATTTATTTGTCACATGACAAGCTTTAAAAAGGATTATATATTTTGTTTTATGAATTTAAATTTATTCAATAATACAAATTGTGAACTTTTATTGCAATTCGGTTTCATAGAAGATATGATGATTAGAAATAAGTTTTTTTTTATTCATCTTAATGGTCAATAAACACACACAATGTATGCGATTGTTACAATAATTTTTGATCAATAAGTCAAGCACTTCTTCAAGCATAAATTCAAAAAGAATATCAGAGATGCAGTATTAGACAGCAAATTATTAATGTTATGAATTAATTTGCTAACACAGGTAATTTTTATGAGATAGTTTGAGCTGTGCAGTTTTTCTATGGTTTTTAATCTTTGGCAAAGTTATAGAACATTACCGTACAGTAATTGTTAATCAAGATTATAGATATTGTTAAACATTGTATTAATCTCCTCTATTCTTAAACTTACCATAAAAATACGTTAATTTCCACACATAATCTTACAAACAAGAAATCGTCAATAATTGCAAGAATTTTAAAATAATAATCTTGAAGTTCATTTAAATAAATCTTCATAAGCAAAAAAAGATTTTATTTGATTAAAATAGTACTACAGAGAGCTAGTATGAAAATACACTTGTAAAAACAAAAAAAACAGAACTGTAAGTACAACAAAACATAAAAATGACAAATTGTCCTCAAAGTTTTAAGTTTTTGATTTAAAACTATGAACAGAGATTATCTTGCCTTTATATTTCTTTCTTACTTAAGTAAATAATTAGTTCCTAATTCTTTAGACAAATCTTTTGCTTTATGAAGATAACTATTGACAAAAATAATTTTGTCCTATTGTAAATCCTAATTATGTTTTCCATTTTTTAATTCAAAAAACTATTTTCCCTTATGAACAAACAATCTTCATTAAGCGGAGAGTTAAATTCTCAATTGGAAAGAATTAAGTATTTTAGTATAATTAAGTTTAGCATTTTTATTTGAGTTTTGTGTTGCACCTTAGCAAGCTTGAAATTACTCATTTAATAAAAACTATATATTTGAGTTAAATCCAGATGTTTCAGCCCTTTAGCATAAGAGGACAATTATTTTTTCAGGAATGCATTCTTATTCACCTAGCTATGAACGAAAATTCAAATAAGCATAAATCTTAATGTTAAGATTGCAAATATTTTTTTTATTTCTAATGGCGGGCACCCTTGAGCAAGTACGTATATATTTGCCCATTTTCCGCAACAAGGCCGGAAACTGCTACTCATTTTTCGTTACCCGGTGAACTAAGTCACGGAGGTAGAGTAGCATCGACCACGCACACCACCACAAACCCGTTTATAAGGTGGGCCACATTCATCCATCATCTGAAGAAAGGAGAAGAAACACAGAGAAAGAGAAAGTACATCCATACCAGAGCCGGGATTCAAACCTAGGTCCTTTTTATCCGTAGTCAGTTACCACAAGATAGGTTGGACGGCAGGCTACAAATATTTTTACAAGTAATATTAGTTACAAGTAAATATTGAGTTTGGAAGTTAAGAACAGAGTATTTGCACTAAAAATGGTCTTGCTGTTCATTTAAAATTTGAAATTATATAAGATATATAAAAAACTGGATATATAAAACATAAATAATGATAGGTTTAAAAGGTTAAATGGAAATAAAACTTTTTATAATGAACTAAATTCAATAATTCCCCCAGCGAAGTATATTTCTAGGCATTGTAGGTTTATGTTACTGAATAAAAAACAAAACGCAGATCAACATTTATGACGCAAGTAAAAAAATCTTATAATCATGATAAAGTCATCTTTTAGTTGTATATGAATCAAATAAAAGAGCAGCATATTCCAAATCATCTACTGAAATTCTAGATAAAAGAAGTATCTTTTCCATATATATTCTTTACGTATAATATTCTGTTTAAAATTTTACTACTGTTGCCGTTAACAGAGTGCTTATTCAGAAAATTAAACAGATAATACATTTTTGAGAGCCACTGTATTCCATGTTTGATAGATACATTGGACAAAAATAATTATCCAATAATTGCATGTAAAACGATTTTATTTTGACTATTTTCTTCTATTGTGAATCAGAGATTCACAATAGAAGAAAACCTATAAATTATCTTTATCTAAAAAGCAATAAATTCTCTGTATTAAATTTCTATTGATACACATTTTTAAACACAATATTTAACATTTTTTAATATTTTACTCATACAATTGATTGGAAGTCTACAAAAGATTTTATTTGCACCCCAATTTGAATTTTAAATTTCCTATCAACAAACAGAAATATAGGGATCAAATAATAAAATAAATTTAAGTGATTGCCATGTTTCATATGAAAAATATGTTTTCAATTTAAACAAGAATCTATAAAAAACGGTTCACAATCTTGACAGGAATTCGACATTTCAGTAAATTCAATTTAAGTTATGAGAAATGTTTTTCAAGTCAGCATTATTTTATTCTTTATAACAAAGTTGTAAGTAAACCTGAAAAAGAAATAAATTGAGAAAACATTCAAAAAACTTAAAATTAGGGCTTTATCAGAAACAGCCGAAAATAAAAATTAATTACTTTAAACATACTTAATGCTTTTAATAATAGTTGCTTATAATTTTGTGTGTGTATATATTATTTGATTTTATTTAAAATAATTTCAAAAAAAAAAATTGAACATGCATAGAAAAAATATCTTAGAAATTATTAATGATTAATTAATTGAGTAGATACAGATTAAAATAATGTTGTTAAATCACTTATTTTAGATATTTCACTTATTTTTTGTCCAATTAAAATTTTTTTGTGCAATAGTAATTAACGTGAATATTTTTATTTCCTTATCAGCAACATAAAAAATAAGACCAGGAAGCTGTATAATAAAAATATTATTTATTGAATTTTTTTTATTGTTTCCAGAACTTCCCAAATGAAAAATACGAAGCAATAAAATGTGTTGTTAAAGCCTTTTGCTTTTAAATATATTTTTAGAATACATAATTCCCCTTCAATAAAAATAGAAAAATATATAACTTCAAAACACATAAAATATGTCAGTGTTAAAATAAAGAACGAAAAACAGATATCTTTTCCTTCGTGTGGCAGTAAACATTTATGAAAAATAATGATTTTTCTTTTTTATTACTTATACAGATTAAACAATGGATAAAAACATAAAGAAACTTGTAATTCTAAAAAATGAAGTAGATATTCTAACATTTTTATGTGATTTTTCAACTTAGTTAAAAGAACATATGTATATAATATACATTTAGAATGCTTTTCTTTTTTAATTTATCTTTAACATGTATACTATCATCGATTTAAATCAATATTTGACATTAGAAAGAATGAAATGGTACCAGAGATTACAATTGTTTTTTTAATATTTGAATCCAAATCCATCAGATTCAGATACAAAATGTTAGTAGTTCTAAATATTTGTTAGTTAATTTTTTATTTTGTATATTTTAAAATTGTTATGTTTTTCACATATATCTAAGAGTATAATTTTCTAAAGTTATAATTCTTTAATAGATCGTAGGTTTTTATATTAGTTAGTTTAATGGAATATTTTTTCACTTTAAAATGTATAAATTTAACTTGCATTTTATATAATGCTATTAAACTTTTGTGAAAGAATATGAACAGTACGCGTGCGTAGTGTCATCCAAAAATAATAAGCATTAAGGCATTGAAACTTTGTATTTTCAATTAAAATCCATTTCATATACATTTTACTTTTTAAAAATTAAGAATTATAGGCCATCAAATAAAACAAGAAAAGATCTAATCATTCTTAATAACAATTCGATTATTTTACGAAACTAATATGCATTTTTGTAATGTGTTGAGGTACGAGCTTATATCTCTAATATTTAATATAGAATGAATAATTTCATAACGTATTCAATTACCATTTCTGATTTTGTCTCTTTCATTAGAATTAACAATGTGAATCTTTTTTTATCAAAGTACATGCTACGAAATATATTCTATGCAGGGTGGTTTGTGTTAATATTCTCCCTGGGGTGATTTGTATGAATAATTGAATCCCATTGAAATAACACTTGCGTTATTTTCTTTCTGTAGTATATATTAATAAGTACCATCTTCTCTGAACATTGCTATATTTTTCTTTGAAAGCAATTATCTGGCATTATTTAAGGTTCCAACAATCATGTTTTTTACCTTTTTATTTAACTTAGAAACAGCATTTGGTAAAATGAAAAGCTTGAAACTATGTAGGTTTTTCTAAAAGTTAATTTATAGCTCAAATTTTATTCTATACCTTTCCAATGTGTTCTCAAGACCCTATTATTTTGATTCACTTGAAATATTTATTGATTATGGCTCCACTTGCTCTTTAAAATATATGCGCTTTGGTCTCAGATTTCTTGTGAGTTTAAATATATCTACCTGTCTGGATATTTTAGAGACTTAAGACGGATTGGATGAAATTACCTATTTTCAGAATAAAACTGCGTGGTGTAAAAAATTGTTAATCACTGTTAAAATAAAGGGATATTAATACTTTATTTCTGCTTATTGCATGCACATATGATATAATGGTGCTTAAGAAATTTACGAGTTTCCTATGTTGCGCAAGTGAATATGATTTATTATTTTTGAAAAAAATTCCTAGAAGACCAGTCTATCCACGTCTCAAATGCTTTACAATTGTTTTCGGCTGTTATACTATTTATTAGGTGCTATCAAATATATTTCTACAAATTTACCGTAGATTAAATGAAACTAAAACCAAAACAAACAGTAAAACTTGCTAAATGAAAGGAACTTATAAGCATAGGAATCTCGTTGTTGTAATTCATCGTATTATTGCTTTATTTAACTACTCTCATTTAAATGTTGATTAAATAATTCATAATTATTTTTTAATTAATGCATATTATTACAAAATCTTAACTGGCAATTTTAAATATAAATAAGAGGAACAAAAGCTCTAATGATTATAATTAGCTGATAATGGATTTGGTTAAGTAAGTTAAATTTTTGGAATGGCCACGGTAGCCTGGTTGGTTAGGGCATCGTTCTCGTTACCAAAAGGTAATGAGTTCGAATCCTGACTTAGCCAAAGATCCATAGTTTTCACTAATGGCGACTGGGACACGTTAAATCTGTCAGGTCGCAATGTCCTCCATGTTCCCATTATAAATTAATACTTCTGGGGGTGGTTGGAGCCAGGCTATGGGTCTTCTCCGGTTTCAATCTCTAAATTGAAAGATTCAGATGGTGCTGCTATCTATGAGCCAAAAGCCGTACTTCCACTTCGTATAAGGGTGCTCTATTCAAAAACGGAAGACGCTCTCTCTCTCTCTCTGACTTCATTCGCCTAGTCTCTGACTGGCGGGTTTGACGTTGCCAAGTGTCATTAGGAACAACAATAAATTTTTGGAAATTATTGAATACAATATATTACATATTATTCTACATATTGGAAAACCAAATATGTAATTTATATCAGCTTAAGGCTATTTTTAGAAAATTTAAATAACTTAAAAATGAGATAATTAAGAATATAAGACAGATGGTTACATTAACATATTGATGTTAAAAGTTGCTAATATCCAATTAATGTCTAAATCTCCATAGGAAATTTTTGAATGAATAAAAATGTAGTGAAAGTCTTAGTGTAGTGAAAAATGTAAGAATAAAAATGAAGTGATATTGTTTTAGATCGCAAGCATATTTTTAGATAACAATGTTGATAATTTGATATAAATATTTTATAACATAAATGAGCAATGTTTGTTGATGTGTTGCTGTTGTTTCTGATGACATTTGGCAACGCCAAGCCCGCCATCAGAGACTAGGTGAATGAAGTCAGAGAGAGAGCGTCTTCCGTTTTTGAATAGAGCACCCTCATACGAAGGTGGAAGTACGACTTTTTGCCTCATACTTTTTTGGCTAAGACGAAATTCGAACCCACCACCTTTTGGTAACGAGAACAACACCCTAACCAACCAGGCCACCGCGACCCAATGCTTGTTCTAGAATACCACCGTTACTGGAACTAAGTTTAATACCTAGTGTGTATTTAAAATATGTCTATAACAGCCAAGGCATTCAGTCGTAGTCTTTGGTTGTACTTCAGTTTCTTTTAAATTATAACTTAATAAAAATGACAAAAAGCAAATTAAATTAAAATAGTTAATTTAATTTGCTATTTTAATTACTTTTTATATTAATTTGCAATTTTAATTAAAAAATTAAATTACTCTATTCTTTGATTTTCTCCTAGTAGTTTATGATGTCATTTAGTTTTCTATGATAAATCTTTTTTTTTAATAAACGATAGATTAAAATCTTTCAAATTAATAATAAACTCTTAATTTTATGATAAATAATAACGTTGAAATAAGGTGTTTTTCGCAGATCCCTATTTCTCACACATCCCATACTAAAATATTAAAATAACCTGAAATTGGATCTATGATACCATTAAACTTGTATTATGTTGAATCATCATATCACCCAAAAGGTAACTCTAAAAGTTTAAGAGTTTTTTTTATTTTTTTTTTATTTTAAATTGTATTTCTTATAATATTTTTGTAGAAATATTGCTCTACGCTTCTTTTCAAGTAATAAACACCTGATGAAAGATCCAAGAATACAAATCTACACATTACATTGATGAACCAAACATCTCCACATCCATTTACTTTAAATATATATTAGTTAAGCCTACTGAAATGTCTGTATTTATTTTTTACCTTCAGCGTTACTATTTTATAAAAAAGGTTCAGAAGTTCATTTATTTGACAAAATTAGTTAAATATTTAACTATGTCATAACATATGTCTAATTATTCTAAGTCAGTTTTCCCAATTATAATGAAATCCTTTTCACTCTTTTCCGTATTACATTGAAATCAATTATATTAAAATTGGTAACTTTTCTTTATAAAACACGGCTTGACCAAGAATATATTTATTACTATAAAAAATATCTAGTATTAGCTAGTTGATTATTGGCAACATTGATAATCCCGATATCTCAAGATATAATCAGTTTATTTTATCTGGATTCATATATTGTTACCTATTTTCATTTGATTTTAAAATATTATCATTCCTCTAGGGATAAAATATTTGGAATTAGAAGAAAATATCATGTCAAATGACTTCAAGCATTAATTTCGATTATACTACATTTTTCTATTCCAATTCAATACTAACATAATTACATATTCAATATTTTTCACCTTGCTCTATTACCACAAACAATCTCATTTTTACAGAAAATAAAAAAGTAATTATCGAAGACAATCTAAAGAAAATTCATTTAGTAATAAGCACTGACAATGTGTACAGGAAATTCTCCCATAATATAATCCAATTAAATGGGGCATATCCTATTAATTTTTTACCTTACTTTCCAAGCACTGCTTTTATTTAACGAAACGAAAAGTGTTCTGTGAACAGAAAGAAAATTCAATCTGAAGACACTTTTTATTTCTATAATTTTTGTTTTTTACGATTTTCATAAATCTATTTCAGTAACTTTCGTATCTTATGATAATGCATATAGTTGTTTAGTTTTTGATAATATTAATTTATACCATTAAAATTACACACAATTTAATTGAATAAATCAAGAGAACTGAATATTTTTAAGCAAAATTTCAAATTTGATTTTGAAACTTGTAGCAATCCTCATGGAGCATATTTAGATAAATTCCATAAAATTTATTGGGATAATTTATAACTTGTCTTTGTAAATTATATAATATTATATACTTACGATTTAATTATAAATTATGTTTGTTCCAAATGAACTTTTATTCATTTTACAACACTTTCTACGAAATAATTTTACAGAAAGAACTAATTGCGTATTAATTCTTTAATAGCACTTTTACTTCATATGTATATCATATACGAATATGTAAAATTAATATAAATTTTATTAACATTAGTCTTAATAAATGTGATAGGGATTATGGGAACTATATAGTCCTCATTTTCTTTTTATATAATAACATCAATAATATTTTTTTACATTTCATTTTATCCTTTACAATTGTATCCTGTTTCTCAATTTTTAACTACCTAAACTAAAAATTCTTTCATCACCAAACCTAAGAATAGAACGCAATATAACTTTCCTTAAAAAAATTACTCAACTAGATTAAAAACAGATTTAACTGAAGTCACTGAATTTGAACGCCTGATCAGTGAGATTAAATCAATGAGTGATGAGTAACATTGTCAATGATTGGTGAAATTAAATCAGTAAATTTTAAATTTATCACATTGTTTTTTGTTCATCAGCCTAATGTAAAACCAATATATGTTTAACTTTTTGCAGAATAAATCCAGATAAATAGTTATATTAACCATTAAGTCTTATTATATAAATAATTAAGTCCTATTTTTTAAAACTTATTTAAAATTTATTATCCTAATTAAGTCAACTGTTAAATTTCTGAATAACATATCAGACCAAATATTTCTGATTACTTAAAAAATTAAAAAAAGAGTTTTCAAAGTTCACATTTCTAAACTGTATATAACTTTATAAATTTAAAAAAATATTATATAAATTATTTCAAGAATTTTTGTAAATTCTTAGTAACTAAAAAAACGTAAATGTCATTAACTTACACAAATTTATTTAATTCCTTACTGTCATATCGTAAAATTTCTTACCATTTTTTTTGTACCATAAGTCGACAGTCAATAAAAAGAATTCCTTAATTCGATTCGCTCACTCATTCAAACACAGATGAAAAAAAAAAGAATAAGATCATAAGTTTTGCTCTGAAGTAACTATCCGAATTCTTTCGTAAAGCAACGTGACCAGGAGCTCTTAAAAATTATTGAATTAAATTGATAAGCCAAAAGTGCTGTCATCATTTCTCAATATTTTTTTCTTTTTCTGTGAACGTGTTTCTGGATAAAAATTAATCTATTGAGAAGTAACGAGCTTTATATTTTTCTATTTTATTTAAACTCTTAAGTTTTTGAGTATAAGCAAAACTAATATCTATCAGTAATTACGAATACTTATGTTGATAATTAAGTGTTTATTTGTCTATTCATCAAGTGTATATTATAAATATTTAAGTTGATAATCAAAGGTATATTTATTATTTGTTTATCTCGAGTTTCTAAGATCCCGTTTTATAAAATTCGCAGTGACTGAATGAATAATTTTGGAATTTGTATATTTTTTGGTTTTTCATTTTTTATAAAATGATTAAATAAATAAATATTGAAAATAATTTAAATTAAAAGCATGGCTAATTAATTGAAAATACTATCACAGATATTTTATATTTATGACTCATTAAATGTTTTAGACAATTTATTAAAAAATTCGTTTCTGGTAAAAGAACATTTTTAGAAAAAATTCAGCTCTTGTACCATATATATTCTTGTATAAATCTCTTGAACTTAAACCTAAACCTAATTATTAGCATTGAGGTAATTTGAAATTATTGTTCTTTTGATCAATTGTTTGTGCATACTTTTTTGTTTGGAAGAATTTAATTATAAATGTTTACAATATAATGGAAATGATTACGATTATATAATAAAGGATTGTAATAAATGATGCAAATCACATAACATACATTAAATACGTTAATAACAAAACAGCATTTAACATGTATTTATTGCATTCTGTTATAAAGCTTTGAAACAGATTATTTGTATGAATAAAATTGATCATACCAGAAATGTAAAAAGCATTATATATATCCATAAATATAAAAGGATTTGTTATTGATTTTCAAAAAAGTATGAATGAAGAAACAACTCAATCAGTACAACATAAACATCAAAATAAAGTATGAAAATTTCTTTCTGAGAGGTCAAAAAAGAATTTATTATTTTTACTCATTGTTGCAAATACATTTTGTTTACCTTTATATGAGCTTTACTCCCATTCAGTCGATCTTTGTTCACTTATTTCTTTTAGTTCTTAACCCTTTGAGGGAAGAGGGAAAGGTGTACTATCCTGATGTGCAAGGTATTATGATGGAAACCACTTCCATCTCCCATTCCTTTGGGAGACCTACAGTTGGCATTTACTTTTTTCGCCTTAGCCCAAAGCTATTTGGCGTGATTTCCAAGAAAGTTCTCTTTCTCATTCGAACAAACGTTACTTGCCTCATCTCTTTTAACCATTCCTTTTCTACCATTTTGATGGGTTTCTCAGCCACTTTTTTTTTCCACTGTATACTTTCTTTAAAAGAACAAGTCTTTTCAAAATTATTTCAGACTTGTTGTTTCTGCACTTTTTTTTTCCTCTAAAACCTATTCCCTCTTTTGATACGTTGTTTTCTATTTATCGTGATTTGCTGGCAACAACAAAGAGGAAAAGGAAGGCGGACGTAATTATTTCTCCATTTAAGGTTTAGAATTTAAAGAAAAGCTAATGGAATTAGGAAATTGACTTCGTCTTTTGGATGCCTTAAATTTACTGATTTCTTGTTATCGAAAGTGATATTAAATTAAAACTTTACATCTCTCTAGGTTACTTGCCTAAAATGTGATTATTCCTTGTATTTAACAATTAGACATTACTTAAGTTCAAATGTAGATAATTATCAAAACTAGTAATATTGTTTGTTTTTCTATTCAATATTACTCAAAATATTTGAAATTTTCATGAACAGGCAATAATAAATATTTTCAATTTCCTCTAATCAACTTCACCAACAGCATTATTTGACATAAATGTAACTTTAAAATTCAGTTGATTTCAATACTTACAACATGTTAATTTGTTCTTAAATTAATGGCTTAAAACTAAAATACCAGTATTTTTGGGTATTGTTTTTCGTTCTTGTATTGAACAGGGTCAAGATAAAAAACACCATCACTCGTAATTTGTTATTGTTGTTCTCAATACCCGGGTACTACGGTTTTCAACTTTCAGCCGCTACAAGGGACTGAAGTGAAGGTACTATAATATAATGGGACACACAGTGGGCGTATCATAGTGGTGCCAAAGGTAGTTTCTTGAAGTTGAGAAGCTGGTACTAAGCAATAGGCCCTAAGACTTGGCCTACTACCCACATAGGTACCATTTCACATATAAGATAACCGTAGTAACCATAAGTAAGCGTGATATATTTTACGTGCTCCAGACACCATTAATGAAATTGACAGTTTTTCGATTGAATTGAGGTTTAAATTTTATAACTTTCAATACCAAGAACAACTCTCTATCAAACTGTGTCCTCACATGCAATTTGAGGGGTTATTTTATATTATTAAATTTGAAAATTTTGTATTTCGTAAACTCTAGTAATTAGAATATTTTTAAATCTTCTATACAAGAAATAACTTGCACTAAGTTGTATTAATAATATATCACAATTACTGCATAATATTCAATCTATTATTGTGATATATGTTAACTAAAAAATAAATCATAATTATAAAAACAAATAAGAGTTATAACTTACTCTCAAAGTCATTAATTAATTAGGACATAAAAATTCTTAAATAAATTCGTATTCAATATATATGTATTTAAATCTTTTTGTTAAAAAAAAAGTCAAGTTTCAAATGAGAAAATTTACAATTGAATTCAGGAAATCTCTTCCATTCTTTGCTACCAATACAACATTGCGACTTCTAACATAATAGAAAAATGTTTATTGCTTTTTAATTGAGAACCATTCTTCCCTTGTAACATAGAGTTCATTACTCGTTCAATGTTATTAGGAAAATGTAATCATTGAATCGTCCACCCGGACAATTTTTGCCGATGGTTATCAGGATAAATAGCTGGTTACCATGGTAATAAGAAGATCAACGATGATGAAATTTGATATTGGATCACCACCTTTTGTTGTTGTAGAGCAGTTAACGGTTAATTTAGTGTCTTAGAATAGATCTTCTCTTCCTCAATCGCCCACGCATTTATCCTTTCTGATTACTTCTGGAGGAAGATTATTCTCCTTACACTGAATGAGGAGAAGAAAGGTTTATATATGTGTGTATTGAACTTTTAAGAGGAATTCTTCTCCTAGGGTAATAAAGTGAGATTTTTAAAATTAAAAGTAATATCTGAATTTAAAGCTGAATGTGAATTTCGAAAATGTCATCATAACAGAGTGGAGCAAAAACACTCTTAAGTATAAAACTCATATTTTTGAAATCTTGAATTTATTTTGAATAAAAAAAATTAATGTGTATGTCTTAAGATTTAATAGTATTCCTAACGCAATATAGTGAGTTTAATATGTTGTAAAAAATAACGAATTGATGATTGTTAAGATTGTTGTTCAAAACTAAATAGTGTTTCTTAATTGAAAAAAAAATCTTCATAGATAAGTGTGTAAAATGATTAATATATGTAATTAATAGTTCAATCAAATAACAAAACACATAATAAATCTTCATAATTAAAGGAATATAGGAAAAATTTTAATATATGGATTAAGATTTCACTGTATTTCTAATATAAAGTATCAAATTTATTATTTGAAAAATATTGACTGTGAAGATTGGTATTTACAGCTTAAAACTAAATGCATGAGATTAATTATTTTAAAGCTTAAATATTATACACATTGAACAAAATGAATTTAATAAATCTAATAAGGGTTTTTAATGGTTGAAACGTTAAATAATGTTTTACACATCAGTTATTAAATTCTGGTATAAGAATTAATACCTTTAACCATTTATTACTCAATATTTAAATTCGCTTCAAAATATAACATATTTTCCTTGCAGTGAAATTCTTTTATATAATTTTAATTGTTTTCATAATTTCATACTTAATTGAGAAATGGCATGATTTATTTTAAAAAAAAATCAGAAATTTATTAATTCCACATAATGTTTTTGGTATTATTCTTTGAGTGTCATCGAAACATATATATAGTATATTGTAACTCAGTGAAAAAAACTAGAACAACTTTAACACCATAGGTGTTTATTATTAAACAAAGCATATAATGAACAGCAATTAAATTTTAACAATGTTTCGATCATTTCCATTGTGATACATGAACTAGTGTCTCGTTTTGTCTTTTAGCAGCTGTTGTTTGAAATCTCATACCATGTAGTATAAGAATATTGATTTCATACAAATTTAGGTATAAACTACTTATTAAGGTGAAATGAATAATTAAGTTGAAAAATCTATATTTTGTATTTTATAAAATGATTTCTAAGGCCAAACAGGGGATATTAATTTATATTTTAAATTGTTGACTTACGAAGAAAAGAGTATACAAAAATTTATTGGATATAGAAAATACATATGCATTTTACTAATAGTTTTTCCTAGGGATTAAATGCCTATTGTTTTCTTAAAATTTGCTAAATATGTTTGATTATAATTAAAATTATAATATTTATCAATCAATATACTTCTCTGTTTAATTCTCATCATTGTATTATCAAGAATTTGCATGTTTCCATAACAATGAAAATATTTGTACTGGCTTAAAAGTTACGTACGTATTTAAATTCTTTCAGTTATTGCATATAAGTTATGAGAGTTTAATTTCTTACATTTTTTTCATACTGTTAAAAATTATTTTTGGTTAGATTTAAATAAATGCTGAATAAATTAAATTCTAAGAGAAATATGTTTTCAAAATTAACACATTTACATTAAAGTAAAAATATATGTATTAATTTTATTAACACAATTAATCAATTAAAATTTTTTAAATTTTTAACAACTTTAAAGTCTTGTGCAATAGTAAAATATTATATAATAAAATCAGCTTACGAATTTTTTTAAATTTGCAGAAATGGGATAATTTATATCAATGAATCAGTAGGTTTTTCCTTAACTCTTCCAAGAATTGTTGACATTCCGTTTACAAATGTTTACCAAGGAAATATAAAATATGCATTCTAAACAAATAGGAGACACAGTATATCCTCCAGACTGTGTTATTGGCTTTGACTTCACAGCATCAAGAATTTCAATAGAAGATCTGCTTTGGGTGGAAAAGTTCTTTCATACAATTTTCCTTTGACTGAAATACCTTTGATTTATTTTTCATTTAAAAAGTATTTTTAAAGTAAGAATATGCTTCTTAACTTCAATAAATAAAATAAACTGTATAAAATACAGTCAGATATACTTAATTATTTTCATTAAATTTTAGTTTATAAATTGATCAAAAGAATAAATTCTTCATATTTTTAAAATTTTTTATAAATACATGTTATATTTTTTATTTTATAAATTATTAATCAAATTTATTCATGTCCAACTATATTATTATTTTTTGAATTTTTCAATCACAAAATTAAATTTTTTTCAATTACGTGATTCAAAATAAAATACAAAAATAAATTGCTAAACGCGTTTAGAAGAATTATTTAGTAAACAAATTGCCACCTACCCTGTCTAGAGGTCAGCGTACCTGACTACGAGACAGACATTACTATGAAATGGGGAGGTCCTTGGTTTGAATCTAGGTTAGGGCAAGGATGCACTTTCTTTATCTCTCTCTTTCTTTTGTCTTTGTTCTTTCCTTGTGTGAATGGTTGCCTACCCTATAAACGGGTACCTATGTCATATGTGAGTCCTGAAGAAATCGAACTCCACACCAAATTACGGATCAGTTGGAAAAGCGGAGCAGCTCATCCCATATTGCCAGCCTGGCACACGAAAACAACAACAATAAAAAAATATCGTCATTAAACTGTTGCAATTTTTTTTTTCCAGAATTCCTTAATCAAATATTTGCAGTTATTTTATTTGTACTTTCTGCACTTTTGAGTAAAAACACTTTCATTAACTTGAAAAAAGGAAATTAGTCCTCAAATACAATTTTGTTTATTTTTATGGCTCTTTAGGTTATAATTTAAAAAATAAGTACTTCTAATGAATCAAAAACTAAATGTGTATTTTGAACTTTAATAAATTTTTTATAAAAGATAAATACTTTATTTAGTCATCATATGATATTGAAATTAATTATTTTATGATAATCATTTAATTACTAATCAAATTTTATATTTAACTATAAAATACCATTTAGTTATGAAAATTCAAATTTTAATTAAAAGGTTAAATTTAGAAATTACAAGTGTACAATACTGAATTTAAAAAAAAATATTATCACTGCTTTTAGAAAAGAAAAATTAAAAAATATTAAGAAAATTTTTTAAATAACCTTATAAACTTGAATTTTGTTCAAATGTTTTAATTAAATGATAGATATATTGTTTAATTTGTCAAAAAAGTAGTATAATTTTTATATTTATCTAAATTTATCTCAATTTTTCATAATTTATCTCAATTTTATGAAATATTTTCAAATTAATGGTGTAATATTTTTGGTATAATACTAAGCCATTCATGCATTTTGCTATGTTAGATTATATTTTCACTCTACAACTACAATTTCTTACATAAAAAACGGCTTTCAGGGAATATTTTTCAAATATATTTTGAAGACAGGAAAATTTCTACACTTTCACTTTCAGCTAAATTTTGTTAAAGTTATCGGGAATTCTGCACAAAAGACTTATGTTTTAAATGTATTCTAATAAAGATTTATTGACATTAAAAATTCAATAAAAATAAAAACTTTGTGCTAGTTTATTAAAATAATCTAATGTAAATTTGCGCACAAAAACAGGTAGCATTTTCCAGATTTTTATCCTCACGTTCAACTAATTTAAGATCTATTTTGCTAAGGCATATCCATTTTGCAATAGACTAAATTAAAAATATTTGTATATTGTATCAAAATTTGTACAAAATGAACAATACAAAAGTAGATACGCTTATATATTATTAAAATTCAAACGTTACTTTATGTAGCTTATTAAAATCTTTCGATTAAAGATAAATTATTTAATAATTTATAACAATTAATATTTTTACAATGAATATGCAATAAATATAAAAATTGATATCATCTACTATAGCGCTTGCAAATAAACAATTAACTTGAAAGATTATTTTAAACTGCAAATTTTTTTAATTTAATTTCAATTCTTAAAGAACGTTTCCTATAAATAAATATGCAGGAGTTTTGTTTAAAATTATGAAACATTTTAAATTCATAAGCAGGTTTTCTTTTAAATAAAAAAAAAAAATACCAATCTTCGATTCAATATAATTACTCAAAATTCAACAACTAAAATGCTTATTCTTTTATTTTCAGGCAATAGTTATTAGATGGATTACTGTACAAATGATAATAGTGTGATCAACGAAATAAAACCAATTTTTGATCAGTTACTTTATGTTTATTCAGTGAATTCAATTCTCAACTTTGTAGCTCAGAATAAATACTTTGGTATTAGGACTTTTAACGCTCTGTTGCTTTTGATTGATTTTGTAAGAAGCGCTCTTGCTTAAAGTTGGTTATTATTTCGTTGCGTAAAGTTGGTTATTATATTGAATTTTATATATTAGAATATAAAATTCAATATATTCTTTAAAAAATGTATAATAATATATATTTAATCTATTTTTAAATCCAAGACATTTGTCTTTTCTTTTTATGTAACTTTAATATAGCGATGATGTACAAAAAGGATATAAAAAAACTAATCAATATTCATTTATTTATTTAAAATATAATGTTAATAATATATAATGAAAAAGAGAATTAAGAAATATCAGTCAAAAATATACTAAATAGACTTCTTGATTCAAAACTTAATTTTAGCTTGTTATGAACACAATATTAAAAGGCAAACTAATTGTTAGTAATATAAGTATTTTTCTTATTAATTATTTTATTTATGATTTTTCATACTAATAAGTATTTTTTAATTTAAATTTTGCGTCATTAATTAATTTCACTTTCACTTCAAAGTTTCCATCAATTAAATAATTACATACTTAATTTATATGTTTTGAGAAGTAACATTTGTAAAGAAAACAGAAAATCTTAAATTAGCAGGAATTAAATCATTTACGAAACGCGCTGTGAAGGTTTCCTACCAAAAGCCTCTATTAGCCAAAAAAGAAGAATCACCATCTGGAGCGGTTTGGAAACCTTAATGGATATCCAAGTGATCGAAACAAACGAATATTTTCTGGCAAAATTCCGTATGTATTCAGTGAATTTCCTCTGCATCTGAGGGAAACAGGACTATTGTGCTTCATTGAACTTCCTCGTTTAATAGGAATTTTTCCTTCTGAGCAACAATTGAATTATAATTTTTGCAGAAGCATTTTATTCATTGCCTACTTATTTTAGTGTCCTAATCATTTGTGACACCATGTCTATATAATTGGCACTTAAACAACAATAATGGATAAACTTTCGATTTATTTTTCCTTTTTCGGTAAACATCACTTGTTTTACTTGACAGAAAAAGAACTTGCGAATAACCAGATTGCTGATCAATTTAAAAAGCATTCTAAAAGAAACATATACCAAAAATACTTTTAAAAACTTTTGCCAATTAATTATTAAATATTGAACCATGAAACTCATTTTTTAACACAGCTAATGTAACTAAGTTGTTAATTTCATAAATTGGACATTATTTGAAAAACATTTTCTTCTTTTTTGTTATAAGTAAAACATAAGAATAATTTTTAGAAAAATGTTTCAGATTAAAGGCTCAAGCAATAGCATGCCCTTTTTTGCTTTATAATTCAGAAATATTTGCACATTATTGAGAGACTGATTTTTAAGATGCATGCCCTGATTATTGATACAGACTAACAGATTGTATAATTTTGGATTGTATAATAAAAAAGAAGAAAACATTGTATCGGTTAACAAGAAAACTAAAACTGTTAGACTATTAGTTTTAGTTTTAGACTTGTCTTATTTTCGAAAACATTTAATTTTAGAAATATCTAATTAAATTGATACTTAACAAATAAATCTATTCATTGATGAAATATCCAATGAAAAACCATCAATTATTTTCATTTGGTATAAAAATGTACTTTTTCAGTCTTTCACTTTAAGAGCATTGTATTTTTTAATTAATAATCAAATTTTCTTGAATCAAAAATTTTTTCTCTGAAATAATAAATATTTGTATAAAGGCATGAAGTTATGTTCATCTACTATCTAATGAAACCATCATTGTGTATGTTTGTATACTAGAAAAATTAGTCTATACTTTTTACAATTTGGAATGAAATGACTTTATATTGTATGACATGACATTGTATGATATTACATGATAATTATATATCATTATTTAAAGAATTTCTTTATTAAAAATACTAATATGTGCTGCAAATCATGTGAAAATCAGTTGCAAGTATTCACTTAAAATTTATGGTAACCAAATTCTCTTGTAAGTTAAATAATATGTTTAAGTAAATGGATGCATGCTTATATCAGAGTAATATGTACACATTTCCATCTAGAACAAATGACAGAAATAGCACTCTTTTTATACCATTTGTTGTTGGTTTTGATGTTACAAGCATCATTTCTTCTGACAGCAGCGCTACCTAGGGAAAAGTGTTTCCGCAAACTATTTTTTTCGCTTGAGTACTTTTGAAACTTATTTTCAGACGGGAAAAAGATGCGTTATATTTTAAGCATCTGCCATAGCTGAGACCTCAAAATTTTTAAAGTTATTTTGGAATATATTTAGAAAAATATATTATCCGAAAATGTAGTATTTTAAAAAAAACTTAAATGTACAAAATTTGTTCAATTTAAAAAGCATTTTATTTATTTTATGAAATTATTTGTTTTTGAAATAATTATTTTAACTTTTAAGTTGCTGTTTTAAAATTTATAGTTCGTAAATGATTTATTTTAAGACATCAAAGTACATAAATACAGTGAAATGTAAAATTCACACACACACACATATATACATGTCAGATTTCTTATATCAGCATTATGATATGCAATAATACTATTTATTGTATTTTGGATTAAAATTTCAGTTTTTCTACTGTTTATACTAAATACATATAATAACATCATTTAATATTGAAAGAACTTTCACGCAATTAACATCTATTCGACAAAGTTATTGAAACAATGTTTAATTATATATGACATAAGTACTCAAAATTAATTACAAATTATAGATTAATTTATTATGACTTATCTTAAGCAAAATGTGATTAACTGATTACTTCATATATTAGTTTTAAAAGAAACATTTTTAAAAATATTTTATTCAAAATATCAACAATAATTATTTCACAAAATGTTATTGAAATTTTTCTTTTGTGATTGCAACATTCATTTTTTATTTGATAAAGAAATGTAATCAATCATGTACGAGAGATCAAGAGGGAAATTTCTGGAACAGTATTGTTTCATTCTTCAAAAGATACGCGAAATAAAATAAAAAATATTATATATCCTTATTTTAAACAGAGAAACATTTACTTCATCTTTGTATGTGCAAGATCGTTCTATCTTCTCTTGCATTGAATGAAATAGAATAAATTTATTCTTTTATTCCTTCAATGGAGATGGTTTTTAGGGTCAACATATAATTTAAAATTATTTTAAACTGTATGTTGACCTTAAAACAATGAAAAAATTAACATCATATTACAATTGACTAACTATTCAATTGTCCAATGTAAAAAATTGATTTTCTTATAAATGAGTGATAAATTCATAAAAAAAACTCTTTTGAACTTGTATTACAATTTGAACTAGTTCTTTAACATCTGCTAAAAATAATAAGTTTCTTATTAAACATTCTAAGAACATATTTATTTCTTTATAAAATATTCCATTGCTTCATTTCGACACAAATATTTTCCCTCTTTTTAGTTACATAAAATATTCTGTAAAATATAAATAATAAACAAAAGTGAAAACGATTCCACTTTTGAGACAAATCGGATTTTCCACTGACTCTTAGATATCAAATGAATGTTTGTAACAACCATTTCCCTACCCATCATGTTACTTTTCATTTACTTTCTTTGTGTCACCTAAGCTTTATTTAGTATTAATGATTTCCTTTTCCCAATCTTCTTTGTAATATTAGAGAAATCACCGAGAAAAAGCTCTAATTGCTTCAAAAAAACCTTCGTTAGAAATCTTGAATACTGTATTGATTCTTTCTTCCCAATTTATTTCGCTAGTGTAAGAATATATTCCCCTTTAATTGAGAGATATTGAAGAAAACTCTTTCTGGAACACATAGCATATGTTCTCTCCGTCAAATCTGAACTACTCTTCTCTTTGTCAAAACATATTAAGGAAGAATTCTTTTAACGAAAGGAGGATGAGTACTTGAGTTTGTATTTATAATTATGCATATTTATGTGTAATTTAGAGGAATCTTTGTTTCTAAGATAATGCCTTTTCTCACAAATGCAGTTTTGAATTATTCTAAAACTTTCCATAAAATCTTTACTTCGAAAATTTGAAAACTTTTATTTTGTTTGTAAACATTTTATGAAACAATATCTAATTAAATATATCTAAATAATTTTTAAATTTAAAAAATTTGAAAAAACATTTATATTTATAAAACAAATAATGAGATATTTTCACAGAATGATTCCTTTGAATTAACTGCATTCTTTTCAAAAGTAAGAAATAATATAAGTAAGAATTAGTTCTGATCGAAAAAAAAATTACTAAAAGACTTAGACAGCACAGTATTTTACCAATTCTTTGTAAAATAATGGAATTTTTACCAATTCTTTTTAAAATATTTTTGAATTCTAGTTTTATTTTATAAATGTGTATGATTTTTCAAATTTTTTACATTTAAAAATTATTTAGATATATTGCAATAAGAATTATTTCAGAAAATATTTGCATATAAAAAAAGTTTTCAAATTTTATAAATAAAGGTTTTATGGGAAATTTTAGAATAATTCAAAACAGCGTTTGTGAGAAAAGGTATTATCGAAGAAATAAAGATTCCTCTAAACTACACATAAATAGGCATAATTATAAATACAAACTCAAGAACTCATACTCCTTTCGTTAAAAGAATTCTTCTTTAATATGTTTGACAGTGAAATTTTATGGGAATTTTTTTGACCAATAAAAATAGGCTTAATAATAAATTTAAGTTTTATTTTCATTTCATAATATCCAGATGAGTTAAAAACTAGTGGCTTAAAAATTTTGTATTTCTTATGTTAGTATTTTATATGAATTACAACAAAATATAATGTAAAAATGATTCGAAACTATTACATATATATTTCTCAGTATAAATTATTACTAATAAATCAAATTTTTAACAAAATATCTAAACCCAAATAATTGCTTGGTTAATTGATCATTAATAAATTAGTTTTAATCGAAAAAACAATGTTAAATTCAATCTTAAATTAAATCAAAAAATTGTACTCCAATTTTCCAGTTATTAATTGTAAGGATGTTTTGAAGTATAAATTTACTCCATGGAATTTACATTGAAATCACTTATTTTGGATACATTCAATTATAGTCTTTTTCTATCATTTTAGGAAATGATAATCATTTACTTAGTAACGAATTAATTTGTGATTATCTTTGTATATTCATATTCTTATTAAATATGGTTATACAAAATTGCTTACATATATTCATTTTAGGTTCGAATTACTTGTATTATCATATATTTTTTGATATTTTCTATTCTATATTTAGAAATGATTTTTCCAGGGATTTTATATGTATTTAATTACTTCTAAACTTTTCATGTTTAAAAAGTATTACAATAATACGGCTCTTTTTCTAATAATACAAGCCAATAAAATGCAAAAAATTAAATATCCACAAATTTACTTCCTTTGAATCTTCTTTCAATTTATTAGCATCCATGTTAAGGTAAGTTACTCTAGTGAATTAAATTAAGCATCCATTGTTAGAAGTTATCCTTAATTCTTAATTTAAAATGACGATTTGAAGTAACGATAATCGGAAATTAAATTGTTTCAAATGAACCTAATATAAAACTTAATAGAGCAAAAGTAAATGGAAGAAAACAGTTTTCCCTGTAACTAATTTTTATTTAGCTGAAATTCTCAAGTAAAATCCGTTTCTGAAGAAAATATTTAAAGAAAGAAGGTCTAAGAAAAAAATAGGTTTCCCTGATCGAAAGTTAATTAAACTTTCCAAGAAGCTTATTTTTTCCTTTTTCACAAACCTGCATTTTTTATTTTGCTTATATGATCTTAAAAACATTTTCAAGGAACTTTTTATAAGTTCCTTAGTGTGAAGCTTCCATCTTTAGAATTTTTGCATTCCATTGGGATATTACTACATGTTGTAAATAATTCCATTTTTGAATCAAAAATAAGTGAACACCATGCATAGATTTTCTTCCACGCATTTTCTTTTTCTCAAAGTTAAAGAATACTGTGAACTTTTAAATAAAATGCAAATAATTTGAATTGTTTTGTGCAGATAAAAATAGAACTTCTGTGAGATAGAAGACTCCTTTTTATTTTAAATAAAGGATAATTTTCTAGGAAAAGGTAATACATGCATTCGTATAATCAAATTGATATTTTTAATAAAATATTTTCTATAAACAAAAATAATATAAAATATCTTTACCATAAGATGAGTTAATTTTAATTAACACTAAAAACATTTCTATTATCTTTCATAATAAGGTATATTTAATGATAATTTCCAACACATTTAAAAGTTAAGATGATAGTTTCGAATACTATTATTTTTTCAGCTGAAAATTTTGATGCCTTTTTCTGTTGTAATTTATACATTAAATTTATTTTGTTAAATCAGATGCAAAAACAAAATGTTGCTTCATAATTATATACTAAAAATATTTTATCTGTGAAAGCCGTCTATGTAAAATCCTATCGACAACTATCTATGTGTGATAAAGAGAAACTAATTGTTTTATATTTATAATTTATTTTACAACTATACTTTATTATATTGCATTGGTTTGGAAATTTCTGATACATTGAATGCAGAAAAATGTTTTTGACAATAGGATTTCAAATATTTTTCTAAATTTGAAATGATAATAGTAAACAGCATCGAATCTTTATTTTACCATTTTTTTTCTTTTTGCATCAACATAGCATTAAGACAAATGGTCACATGTTAAATTAACTCAAATGTTTTTGTTATAATTTTAGCTAAATTCTTTTAATTATAACATGTTGCTTAGTTACAAGCAGGTTATTTTATATTCCCGAAGTTATCTTGTTTTTAAACATCTTATAAAATATCGATAGATATATAACAAAAGTCCTGCAACTTCAAAAAACTGAGATTACTAAAGTATCAATGTATAGCACGTTAGACTAAATTGCATTCAAAACTCTAGAGTCTGACTAGATCTTATTTAAAATCTAATCTTCCGGAGATTCAATTAAGACATGTCTTTCAAAAATTGTACAAATATTTATTTTAATATAATTCTAAATATTAATATAGTCATAAAGGTTTGACGTTAATAATATATATTTTATGATATGATATTATTAATTTCATTGCAAAATTTCAGCGAATGTATGTATATAAAAATATATAGCAACAATTCTCATTTTTAAACTCGTATGTACCAGATTATAATTTTAGTAAATTTAATATGAGTTTTAACTAAGCTTTTAACATAAGCTTAGCTTATGTAGTTTTAAATTTGTGTGTATTTTTTACCTTAAATTTTTCAAACAAATAATAGTTCCCATAACTTTTTTGCCATTTAAATATACAAACTTAAATATATATTTTTTTCTTTTAAAACTTCACAGAAATTCAGCTTTCTGTTAAAAAATTTTATTTGGTCTGCATTGCATCTAAAATGCATTAAAGCTTAACTTTAAGTGATAATTAAGCTATGTTCAAAGTGATTGATATTAACGTATTCATAAATAAATCAAGTTTAATTTATTCTCTCATAAAGTAACACCAGAATTGCTTAGAATCAGAGTCACATTGCCTAAAAATAGCATAATGTATCTCTCTAAAAATAATTTCTTCTTGATTTTTAAACTAATTTGTTAAGCCATAAAATTGTAAATTTTTATTCATACTATACTTTAAGTAGTTCCTTTATTTAAAATCATACACAATTATTGGTAAATATAAAACAATCAATTTTTAAACTACAAGTTACATTTCTTTAATTTAAATTATAGTCATATACCAGAATGTTTGCAATGTATTTAATCATTTAAAAAATTTTTAATCTAAAGACAGTTTAAAAAAATTTTAAATTTTGCAAAATTGACTAATGGAAATAAAGATGTTTTAATAATATTTTTTATTCGCAGAAAAAATGTTTTAATATTTTATTTCTTCTGTAAAAGAATATATTAGCGACTAAAATATTTGCTTGACTAGCTTTTATTTGCAATTCTAAATATTGGGTATAAAATATGATTGCAGAAGAATAAAGATTTTTCACATTCATCAATTAATTCCATTAAATTACATAGGATTATTTATTCCAGTTGTTTAAAAAATAATTTTTGAAGTTATGAGGAAGCAATACTTGACTTAATTGAAGTTAAGATGCATGGTCTGATTCAGTTTATGCTTACTAACTGAATTAATTACTAAATCAACATACAAGACTCTGGGTAGATGAAGTCTAGCTGGAAATCTTACCTAAATTAAAAATATATAAGAGCTTTATAGAATTAGATTTATTTAACCAATTGAATTAAACTGAAATGAACCAGGTATACAAGAGCATTTATTCATTGTGAACATAAATAGTAGTATCAATGATAATACTTTTTCTGTTCAATATTCAGTTTTGTTTATCTTTAAATAATTATTATGTAGCTTTAATTAAGCTGCAAATAGATAAAAATAAAATTAATTATTCAAATAATTTTGTGAGTAATAAATAACATTAAAAATTAGTAAAGTATTTTAAATATGTAAAATGATTTTATTAATTTAAGAATGAAATATAAATAATAAAGAACACAGATTTTGTGGGGTTTTTAATTTTAAAACTACTTTAAATTTTTAAAATAACAATAATCTATTTTTTAAAAAATATTGTTTATAAAATTTAATTTTACAGATTTTAGTTATTTACGTAATGATTCCATCATTAAATGCTACATAAAAATGTTATACAATACATACATGTTATTCAATACATAAAAAAATAAATTGATTAGTGTTACTGAACAAGCATTTAATTATAATGAGTCTTATTTTAAATGCCAATTTCTTCATATAAAGAAACATATTTTTTTCCTGTAATATGACTTTTAAGAATTCTCTTAATTCTACACATAAAAATTTCTTTATTTTGGCATAATTACACTTCCTAATATTCTATTAAGTTAAAAAAAAATGCATGACAGAATTTAATGTTTCTTTGCATTAAGTTTCTATAATTTAATGTTTGCTAATTATTTTTCTTATGTTGTTAGAAATTTAATGTTTGTTAACTAATTAAAATTTAAATAAGATTTTCATTTTTAATTTTAACTTTGTTATCTTATTAATAAATGCAAAATTTTTTTAACGTTTCTTTGTTATACAATACACATCCATAAAATAATAAATTTTTATTTATTTTATGGATCAAATGGTACAACATGCCTTAAATATATTCATAAAAATTTCATTTAAATCGCAGCTGGCAATATTACGCGACTTCAAAAAACTGCATTATAAATAAAAGAAAATTGAAATTAATTATTAACACAAACTCCATAGATACATAGACTTTTAAAAAGAACTTTTTACCGCCAGAATAAAGTTTTCTTTTATATTTCTAACTTTTTATAGTGAAGCAAGATAAGAAAATTATTTATTTTATATTCATAGAGCTGTCTTCCCACTTGGGATTTATTAATGAATCATTAGGTAAAGGTCAAAATCCTGTTTTTGCTTGCTTGGTGATTCTCAGTATTCAGGTTGCGTTCTTATCATCTGCTCTTAGGTCACGCAAAGAGAGTTGAGCTGAGATGATTAAATTATCTACAAAGCAGAATTTACTTATTTTTCTTCTTTGATGAAAGAAGCTAGTTAAATTATGGGAGTTTTGTCAGGTTTTCTCAGAAGCTGGGTTTATAAATATGAAATAATGAACCAAAGCCTTTTAACACTTTTATAACTCTCATTCTGTTGATGAAATATTTTAATTGGACTTCTTAAAATAACGTTATACTTGACGAAAAATATAATTAAAGATATAATGCTTTTCAATTATCTTATTCTATTTATATTTGAAGAGTATATGATTTTGAGGTTTAAAAATTTTGAATGTTTTTTGGTATAATATTACAATAATCGTTTTAAAATGTGTATATAGAATATTTTTATAGATAAGTGAGTACGAATTCTCCAACTTTTGTTCCTTAAAATCTTGAAAGGAATTAACAAGAAAATAGTTACAGACAAGAAAATGGAACCTGTTAACTAAGAAAATTATTATCTGGTATATATGCATTTGAAAATCTAGAATTATTCTAATTTACTCTGTAGAAAGTTTTGTACTCCTTAGAAAAATTCAAATTGATATTTAAAACTAACAATTCTACTACAATAAATGTATCATAACCTTTATCTTTAGAAGGAGAAGTTTTCTTCTCATAATCTAAAGAATATTGAAAAATAATGGCTTAATTTTTCTTCTTCACTTCTCATTAGAAATCCCAAAATCCATACCAAAATTTTCCTAGATGTAAAAGTATGTCATTATTAATAGTTTTTAATATAAATTTTTTGTACACACATTACATCTTTGTAACTACAATAACCTCGTGTCTTATTAATCCTTTTAGAAATTATTATTAACACAAATGTGTAAAAATATAAAAAAAACATTCGAGGTCTATTAATTATGTACTGAATTTCTCCCGTTTTTATAAAGAGTTAATAACATTAATGTACACTTATTACAGATAAATTATAACTTAAAAGAAAATCTTTATAACAGTTTGAACATACAGGAATACTTACTCACTTATTTAAATTAATTAATAAGAAATTTATACAGAAATAATTACTAACTATTAAGAATATACAATAAATTACGAAACTCTTGATATCATAGTTTACGAATTAAAAAAGAAAACTTGCAGCTCAAGATAAGTTCTACTTGAAATAATAATATATTCTGTGAACAGTTAAATCAATCAAAAATGACAGATAAATATTTGGTGTCAAAAATTAATTCTCTAAATTTCTTAAAATACAAAAAAAATCTTTGGAAGATTTATTCTCGAATGAAATATCAAGTTGCTTAAAACTTCATGATGCTATCCGATATTAAATCTTATCCCATACTGTTTATTCTAAGTTATAATTTTTTTTTCCTAAAATCCTCAAATAGCAAAGGATTCTTATGGAATAAATTCCACCTACAGAGTCTGGTCCAAGTTTTTATCAACGATAGGATATGATACATGCGAGATTTTAAAAAAAAATCAACAACCATTTCTGATATCACCGAATAAGGGTAAAAGCTTTTTTTCATAGTAGTCAAAAATGTTAAATATGGGTAAAAATATTTAGGGACTGCAAAAAAAATATAAATTAAAGATTTATTTACTGTTAAGCTAGACGTTATTATTTTAGAAAAAATTTAGCTTTTCTGTTACTTCACAGAAATAAAATCATATTCCATATCAGTATCACAGTCCAAATAAAATTATCATAACTTGTTATAGTTAAAATAAGAATATAAGTTTATAGAAGATTAAACCTAGTTGAAACTGTATGTTTAAAAAATTTCTAAATCACGTTTTAATTTCCTTATTCAATTATTCGAAACATTAAATCAGAAACTAATTCGTGATTAAATTTTGTTGCTCCAGTTTCATTAATCATTTTTCTTAGTTTTATATACATAATTTATCCTAATGAAAAATGAATATTAGTTCCAAAACTCCAAAAATGTGCTACTGTATCACCGTCTCAAACATTAATGAGATCATGAGTATCAAATTTCCTTATTCCTAATTTTTCTTAACTGCCAACAAGAAAACATATTTTTAGACAATAATAA